>JAPDSC010155498.1:0-15153 GCA_026290005.1 Latrodectus geometricus
TATCTTACATTCCTGTTTATAAGTTCAAGACAAATTAAAATGTTTATGTACAAAATGTTCTTCGATTCACGTTTTTATCTTTTTAGCTTACAAAGTGAACTATTCATTTTACAAACTTATTGAAATATTTATTTTTTAATTAGGTTAAGTTTTAATCAAGTTAGCTTATATTATTATCCTGCACATGAATGAAATTAATGCTAAACTCTAAATAAGACGAATTTCCATTGTAAGATGAAATCAAATTACTAGGAATTGATAAGTGAAATGTTTATATAAATACTATTATTTTCGGAAATATCGAAAATTTTGCAATTATAAAGCCTTGCTGGTCTGATAGTTAAATGTATCGTTCTCTTAGCTGAGAAATATGGGGTTCTATACGTGACCTTGTCGAAAATGCGTCGTGCTGAAACAGCTTATGTACTTTAAAACTAGCGTAGGGTCAAATGTCACCTCGTTGCTGAGGCAAGATTCTTAGACGAGGGTAACAGCTGAGTTTGCAGTTTGAATGTAGCTTCTGAGTTAGCTGAGCAGTAAGATTTAACTTTATCTTCAGATTGAATTTTCCTTTTTTCAATAACGTGTTTATTGTAAACCATTAAAACGAATGCCCTAAAATTAAAATACTAATTACTAAAAAAATGATATATTTCTAAATAAATTTGCTGTATGTAAAAGGGAAAAACATTTTATATTTCAAAAAGAAAAAATGTATTGTTCAACATAGGTTTCACAAAAAATCATATACGAAACTGTAGTGAAATGGATTTATATAAGTTATTTTCTTTTCACACTGAAATAACCATGAGAAAGAGAACACTGATATATTATTTTTCTTTGAATCGATAGAATGTCAGAAATTTCATATAATAAAGAATGATGTTAATGAATGGTATTTTATACATAAGTTAGTTAATTTTTTGTACTGTGTGCGTTACTGCATCTTTCTAATACAGTTGCAAAAACAAATAAATTTAATGTTCTTAAAAGAAATAAACTTTAATGGAAGTTTTTAATTTTAAAGTGTCTTAGAGTAAAAAATTTCGAATATATAAAAATATTTTACAAGATATTTTATCAAATGAAATTCATGTTTTTAAGACATAAACGAATTTTAAATTTAGTAAGAAACCAAGCTGATGTAAATGAATTCTTTGTTATTACTAAAACAAAATTCTACTGTTTCAGTGTCTTCCAAGGGAAATAATATCTCTAGAAGTGGTAGATCAAATATTAGGATGTCTTCTGCTTAATCTCTGTTTCCAAATTAAGAAGATTCCCACACGACTGCTTTCATCTAACAGGTAGAGTCTAAATCTGGGCCAGGTACAGAGAAATATGCTGGTGCAGCACAACAACTATGCTTCAGTTACTTTGCTAGAACTCAGCGACAAAACTGGCATGACATGAAGGCCAAGAACTTCAGTGCCCATACCTATTTTCATCGAGGGCCATGGGTTGCGAAGAATGTGTACCGGTTAAGTGGTCAGCCTAACGCTGAACCTCCGGTGTTTAGTTCCCA
This sequence comes from Latrodectus geometricus, assembly GCA_026290005.1. Lineage (NCBI taxonomy): Eukaryota > Metazoa > Arthropoda > Arachnida > Araneae > Theridiidae > Latrodectus > Latrodectus geometricus. The sequence goes on from JAPDSC010155498.1 coordinate 1,526, forward strand.
AGCATGCCTCAGCTTCAGCTTTCAGACGAACCAAAAGGATGAAAAGCTTTTGCCTAGTTTGAGGATCTATCCCCGAATCTGGGCTTTGAGAATGTCAAGGGTTACCATTACTCCACCGGACTTCTTTCATTACTATTACATGAAATATATTAATTCAAATTAATTATATCTGATCAATATTAATAATAATTTGGAGACATTATAAAAATATTTAAGTGAATTTTTTTCATTGTGATTTATGACTTCTTGTTTGTTTATTTTTGAATAAATAATTTTTGCGTTAATCTAAAATACTTTCAATTTTCAACTTAATTTTTTTAAAATTTTACTAGTTTATCTGAAATTTATCAAGTACTTTGACGCTGCGTAGTAAATAGCATAACGACCTAAGGTCTATAAGTAGTTTAATTTCCACGGTGTAAATTGAAATCTAAGAAGCCTTTTTCATAAATATGGGCCATATTCACGTATTGCAAAGGAGGAAACTTGAAAAACTCCCAAGCACATATCACGTGTATGCTGAAAGGCAGGCTTCTTCCGTTCATCAACAGCAGCTAGGTTTACCAAGGAGCTTCAAATTATCTAGAAATTTAAAAACTCTAATATTGTTTATTTGTTGTCTTATATACGTAAAAAGTTAATATATATATATAGCTTAAACACATTTACTTATATTAAATGTAAGCAAAAATCACTTAACATTTTTTAAATGCTATAATTAACTGAAAATCTTATTTTCCCACTATAATTTTGTTTACAATTTAAAATAAATATTTATGATTTTAAAGATAGTTTTTTATTTTAAAATTATAATATGCATTCAAACATTAAACCTATAATTCTGTTTTCATTTAGTGTGAATTGAATAAATACTAAGAATGGTTAAAAATATTTTTCTAGATTATTCATATGAAAAATAAAAATAAAATTTTATATCATGCATTTTTCTTCTAACATTTTGTAGAAAATCGTTATAATGTATCATAAATCATATGATTTTTCTTAATTTTTTGAAATTCCTGCAGCATTTTTCTAATATATTTTACGTTAAATGATTTTTCTAAAAGGTTTCCTAACTATTAAAATGCGAAAAAATGCATTTTGGATGCTATTCAAAATTTTCAGAGAAAAAATTTTTCAGGTAAATTTTTTTGCAACTATAATGTATTTTTTCATGTAAATTACAGTGATATATGGTTTTCTTGATATCAATAAGGGATGAAAAATAAATCACCTTCGTAATTTTTATTCTATATTTAATAAAAAAAATATAAGGGTATTTATTTTTTATTAATCTTAAATTGTTCCTTCTGTTAGTGTTTTTCTATTAGAGAAAAAGTATTAATTTTAAGCAGTTATTGTTAGATAAAATATTTTATATATATTTCAGCTATATGATTTATTATATTATTAAAATGCTTTTAAAATATATCTTATGAATAAATCAAAATAACCCCTCCTTAAAAATATTGAGTAGATATGCAGTTTTTCAAAGAATAAAAATAGAGAATCATTATATTTGAAAATAAAGTTTTATTTATAAGTCTAAAATTTCAAATCATTAAAGATTACAGTAGAACCTCATTAATCCTAACTTATAAGGGATCCAGGTCGTTCGAATTAATGAAAGTACGGATTAAACAAAATAATCCACAAATTGTGCTAAGGTAAATAAACAAACTATTGTACAAAAACTGCATTTTGAATTCAAGAAATTAAAATATAAAATTGTCTTAAAGAAAATTAAGTATAATAAGTATGTAATTAAAATGTATAATTATTATATAATTAATGTGTGCAATTTGATTTCTAATTCTTCTGCCTTCAGGGCCATTATATTGCTTTTATTATTATTCACTGTAATTTTGAATTATAGAAATAGTCAAATTTCATATAATTCCCCCATCACGTAATCATATCCGAATTCAAAGAATTTTAAAAATATATATTAACTAATTTACTAGATGTTATAAAGTGCTACTAAATTTTAATATCCTTAGCAAAACTGATTATTTAGCAAAATATTTGGTTTTGTTTTTGCAAAAATTAAATTCATGCGGACTGTACATGTTGCAATTATACTGAAAAAATGTCAATTAAATGAATATTAAATATGTTGAAAATAAGCATTGAGCACACGTTGAATAGGAATAAAAGAAAATTATAGAAAAATACTATTTCTAAAATTTTGAAATTATAACTTGTCACTTTTTTTCTTCATGATATAAAATCACGCAATATAAAAGGATTTTCGAGTATTAATTATTCTATTTCCAGTGAAAAGTACATGGAAATAAACTATACCATTTTTAAAGAACTTAATTTCTTAAAATAAATTACACACTTATATTATATTTAAAAATAAATACAATATAAGTTATTTTTATTCTATAGTATTAGTAAATTTATTTAGAAATCTATTTTCTGGTGCTCATTGCGCATACTTTACAATGTTTTAGGAAATAATTTTGTTTTATAAGATGAAATATAATTTACATTAAGATTTTGCATATTCTAGACCATGAAGAATTTAATTTAATCTTTGATTTTCTTCTTAGGAATTTGAAAAAAAATGGTAAATGTGTGTATGTGAATGCCGTTTCGCAATCTCTTCTTTAAAATCCTAAAAGCTTTGCATGGCTAGTTAATATAAGATTACATTTTCATAAATAATACTTATTAATTTTAATGAGATATAGAGATATATATTCACAGAATTTTTTAGAATTAATTTTCATAAATCTGGACTTCAATTTAAGAACTATTTTTCCCTAATAGTTACTATAAATATTATTAGAAATTTTCATCATTAAAATGAGAGCTAACAAGAGTTTTTAATACAAAATTTCTCTATGCACTATACGATTCATAGAATTCTTGTTAATATGAATAAAGTTTTATATATATTTTGTGCTTTAAAATTCAAACAATATCATTATTAATTTCATATTTTTGCTCTTTTCTTTATTCATAATGAAAAATTTTGCAATTACTGTTTCATTTTTAAGACTTAGCATTTGTTTCATCTTAATTAGGGGATTTATTTAGATTTCTTTCAGAGCTTACAAAATAAAATACCAAGTTTATTTTTGGAAAATCTTTGTAAGCAACTTCATAATTAACAGGTATTTCTGTAATTCCTTTTCATTCAAGAATATTTACTTTGTTTTTAGAACTCATTATCTCAAAGTGTTTTCATTATCCTGAGTAAAAGTAACTGTATACTTTTGTAAAGTATTTTACCTAATTATTACACTGCTTGTAATGCATACTGAGTGTTATTTTTCTAAAAGATTTAACCCTACATTTATAAAAATGTTACTTTTGAAATTTTAAATTTGTGAAGAGTTACTAGTCTATTCTAGCTATAATGGCAACAATATTTTAAAGCGAAACTCATTTGTGACTAATAAAAATCTTTTAGAAGCTCTTTTAAAACTAGGAATATAACGATCCTCCTTTTATTACTTTTATTTTTATGATTATCTTATTACTAGAAAGTATATTTTGCAAAGAGTAAGCATAAATAAAGTATTTTTAAGCATGAATAAATAACTGTTTTATATTAAGTATAAATTCATAAATTTTATTCAAATATACATATCATGTTCTCACAAAATTGTATGTAAATCGTAGTAAACAAGTTGAATTCACAAATCAATTCCGATTGAATAATTTAATTACATTGAAAATTTTTATCAGCCAGTAGTATATGGCCCTATAAAAATTTCGAAAATAGAAATTATTTTATATTATATAATTGGATTTATATGTATTTTTATGTCGTAAAATATGTAAATTATACATTCAGTTTTTTTAAAATTACGTTATTTTATAAAACATAATTTCTATAACTTTTGTTAAAGTATCTTTTCATTTAAATTTGCTTATAATGTTCAAATGACAAAAATGTCTTGGCGAGCTTTATTTTGCAAGTGAATAAAATTGAGAATTATGTAAATGTTACTGGTTAGTTTATGAATGTGAATTATGTATAAAATGTTACCAGCTTATGAATGAGTTAAGATAAAATATTGCCAGTTACAAAGAATGACGCATTATGTGTGAAATGTTGCCAGTTTCAAATGGTATTGTGAAAAGAAAAATTGTCAGTAATAATTTTTCATAAAATATTTGTTAATAAAAGTAAAATTCAGTAATTTGGCTTAGTTTCCTTAAGATAATAATTTAAAAGAACCTACTGGATTTACATCTATTCAAAACTGTTCAGAGATGTTGAAATCTTTGTAGATGTTTGGTCAAGGAATTTATAAAAATCATTTGCATTACTAATGTGTTATAAAATTTGAATTCACGAATCCCTTTTATAATTAGATAATTTCAAAAAGATTTATTCGAAATGTGTATTAGAAATTCCTATAGTTATTTTAGCATTTTTGTTACTAAAAAGTTTTTGAATATAAACCTACGGATAAAAATGTAAAGACAAATTCAAAGAATTACTAAGTAAATATTAATTGAGTATAATAATAAAAATATTAATCTTGGGTCGTTATATTCAGTATAAGGTATATTCTAAAATAAATTAAATTTCTACTTTTTACATATTTAATATACATTTCTGATGTTTTTCCAAACATATCTTACATATTCTACATAATTATATCCCAAACAAAAAACTAATATTTGAAAATTTATTATTTCTTTACTTTTAATTGAAATACAATATGTTGTTCATTTTGTTATTCTACTTTTAATATGTTCATGATTGTATTACTACATCAACATCTTTGTTTGGCATATTTATATCAAGATATGAGTTCCTTATTTAAAAGAAACCTGATCAACGTATGTAAAGGTAATATTAAATAATATTTTTTGATGAATAATTTGTACTCAATTTGAACGCAGCATTTAATTTTTAAGTAAAAGTATTAAACTGTAGAAAAATGTAATAAAAAGTTATTAATTTTAAAATACAACAAATTTACAACGGTTTCTTAATTGTTTAATAAATTAAACTCCCCAACCAAATTTCAATGAATTTATAAATGCTTATTTAAATATGCCTTTTTCATCTCTATTTCCTAATAAATGAATAAACGAAATTTTATAATCAATCAAAAGCATATAGTAGATAAGTTTGAAAAATTTATTATGCCGCAGTAATAAATTTACTGTCAATAGATAATTAATTTAAATAGTCAAAATTTCAATGATTTTAAAATATAATCAATAATATTTATAGTAATCTATCAGAAAAGTTATTTACTTCAAATACTTAGCAAAATTTAATTTATTGTATCAAGTTATATTAACATAATCAAATTAATTTAAAGTACTTTTATTAAAATTTTTATTGAGCATACAAATTTTTGTCTCTTATCATTTTCAGCTGCTTCATTATTTTAAGGATTGTAAGAACCATGTAACAAACATGTGGATGCACTGTTTTTTAAGGGCAGAAAACGACTTTACATTTTAAAATATATCTCGAGACGTGATTGGTGAGCCGATGCTTGCACTTTGAGAGCTACTTATTTTGCTATCACACGACCTATCTTGGAATACGGTTTCCCCGTTTACTGTTGTGCCTCCACCACCAATCATTAGAAATTGGAAAGAATCCAACTTAGATCCCCTCGCACTATTGCTGGATTGCGCAGCAGTTGCCCGAATTATATTGCGTTGTATGAAACAGACCTTCTGATTAGCCTGAGAAGAAATGGAAGCCTTGTAAAATATTATTATAAACTTTTTAGTTACGGCTCCCATAATAGAACTTCAGAATTTCTGCAGCACTGGAGTAATAACCAAAGACTTAAGAAAAATAGTCCACTTAGTCACAATTGAGTATGATGGTATAATTGACCGCAATGTTGAACAATATTCCTTAAAACAATGTTCAGACTTCCTGGAGTCGAGTTTCATACGGAACTTTCTTCTCGAGTTTCCAAGAAAAATGATATTCGTTACTACAATCTGTCTTTGAAACTATTCACGCGTTTCCCGCTGAATCTATCCTTATTTATACTGACGGGAGAAAAAGCGATGACTCTCATTCTGGAGGTGGTATTGTCATTAAGTGCACAAATGGAATTGTCAAAATAAAGAGAAGAAATCCCGACTTCAGTTCGGTTTTCAGGAGTGAGCTTTAAGCCATCGAAAAGCAACTAAGCGCTATTTTGTCCTTTACAGATAAGGTTTTTGACTGACAGACGTCGCGCTATTTAATAACTTTCAAACTGGCGAAGAGTTGGTGATAGGGCCGGAATCGCAATTCTTGGTAAACTTAAGACGGTCTCGTCGTTTTGTGAAGGGCATCTTCAGTGGATTCCTTCGCATGTTGACATTTGGGGGAACAGACGTTCTGGTGAATGAGGGTTCTGAAGAACCTTTACCAGTTACAAATTCATGACATATCTTGAACTGTAATCCATTAGAAGACATACTGACAGGCAGATTTGGCTTGCTCCCCCTAGTCATCCCTGGTATCAAGCAGATTGCCCTGGAAGATCCCTTACTGTTGATTATGATAGATATGTCTGGACAACACTTTCCAGATTTTTCAATGAACACCTGAGAGGACTTAATTTTAGGAGAGGTCTCAAGGTGCACCCGAATTGTCCTAAATGTCAAAATGAACCGGCATCACCGGCACATATCCTTGAGTGCCTGGTGCTGTCTCTTAAAGACCTTTTCAGGTCTCCTTTACTTGCTTTCGATTTTCTGAAAGTAAATAGACTCGTGGACCTCGTCTAGTATATTACTAGACATGGAGATTAGAAAGAAGAAGAAGAATTTTAGTCAAAATAAAAAGAAAAAAATCTCGCTTATGTAAATGATATGTGATGGTATACATTATCAAGAACTACCATGCATATATTTACAAAATATTTTTTGATCAATATTACATATTACAATTACGTACAGTAAGACCCCGCTTAACGCGGGGAATACGTTCCATCAAAGTAGAGCGTAATGCGAAACAGCGCTAAACGAAGCTATCTTTACATGCAAATATTGGGGTTAGGGGAAGATGGCTAGGAAATTGGTTAGGTATTAAATTTAAAAGTAAGTTTTTTTAATAAAAATAAAACCAAACATTTATTTCTTAAAGCCCAACTTAATACCACATTATTATTTCTTGCAAAAATAAAAACAAAATATAAATAACAAAACGAATATTCTTAAAAAAAACAAATAAAATTCTAAGTCAGTCATATTTAGTTAGTCTTCCGCGTTTTCAGTGCTCTGCAGTTGTGTTAGGCGGCAAGAAAACCACTTCGACTGGAATGCATGTTGTTAAGTCTGATAAATTTGTTGGGTGGCTTGGAGCATTATCAATTAACAGAAGTGCTTTTTGTTTTTTTAATTTCGCAATAACGTTTAACAGACGGGCAGAAATGTTCAGTGAACCAATCCTGGAAAATTTTCGCAGTTATCCATGATTTTTTATTAGACTCCCAAATTACAAGTAAAGTTGATTTAGATATGCCTTTCATCGCTCTTGGGTTTTTGGAATGGTAAATTAGTAATGGTTTAATTTAAAATCTCCGCTTGCGTTACCACTTAGTAGAAGTGTTAAGCGATCTTTTGCAGCTTTAAATCCTGGTGCCCGTTTCTCTTCAATGGACAGAAATGTTCGTTTCGGCATTCTTTTCCAAAACAAGCCTGTTTCATCAACATTAAAAACCAATTCTGAGGATAGTTTCCTTCTTCAATTATTTTTTTAATATCGCTGGAAATTCAGCCGCCGCTTTTGTATCACCACTTGCTGCTTCTCCTGTAATCTTTATGTTGTGAAGGTTATTTCGATGTTTAAATCTATTAAACCTTCCTCGACTAGCAACGAAAGTTTCACTTGTGTCAATTGTCTCAGCCTGAATGTAATTAAAAATTCTTCTAGCTTTTTCCATTATGATAGATTGGCTTGATGGCATATTGCTGTCAATTTCATCGTTAATCCATATAGACAATCGTTTTTCCATTTCCTCTATGATATTATTTCTAGAACGGGTTACTCTAATTGCAGAGCTTGACGTAGTTGTAGTTGCCGATGACAGTATTTTTTCTTCATTCTTCATGATGGTCCTTATTGTGGAAGTTGGCAAATTCAATGAAGCACTCATTAGAGTTTGACATTCACCAGAATCTAATCTTCTAATCACTTTAATTTTAGTTTTGAGTGAAATGCTTTTTCTGGTTGCTTTCTTTTCTTTTTCATTATCACCTATAATAAAAACTAAAGATCAAAATATTTGACACTGTAAAATAGTATTAAATATGTAAATTAATACCTACTTACAATAATGTCAACAAATGTTTATAATAAAAATATTTCTGTACAATACCGCACCAAACAAGAAACACAAGTACACTCTTTCGGATGTGTATTTGAAACCTATCGCTGCATAATATTTCGGGGAATCCGCGTATGCTGTGAGCGATTTCGTGAAATCCCCGGGTTGAAATAAAAGAGCGCTAAACCGAAACAGCGCTAAACGAAACAGCGTTAAGCGGGGTTTTACTGTACAGGGTTATACTTAACTGAAAACTATTTAAACTACTTTCAAAGAGTATTATTTTAAATTTGCTAGTTAACTTGGATTTTTATTGTTTAGAAATAAATAAATAACATGTGTTTAATTCCCAAGCATGTTGAGTATCAAGCCAACATGTGGACTAAACACTGGGGGTTTCGTATTAGACTGATCACCTAACGGAGACATATGCTTTGCTCCCCAGAGCCCTCTGTTAAGAAAATAGATATGAACAATGTAGGTCTTGCCCTATTCCTGATATGGGCTGTCATGCCTCTGATTTTTTTGGTTTAGTTTTTTTTAATTTGGATTTTTAGTTATTTAGAAACAAATAACTAAAATGGAAATATTAACACAAATTTTTAAAATACTAAAATATAAATTTTGAAAATAATCGAATATAGATTAGTAAAAAGTTTTTGCTTTAATATATTATTTTGCCTATATTTTGTTGTCCATGTTTAAAATTATTTGAGTTTCATTTTTTGAAGTTATCATTTCACTAGTACTTGAAATCAATATATGCTAATTGAAATATTTAAACAACAAATTTGGGTGAATTTGAAAGAATTTATTATTATACGATGCATTTTCAGGAGTTTCTTAATTCTTGCAACGTATTTACATATAATAAGACAATTTTAAAATAAGTTAGCCTTTAAAAATATGAAATGAGAATGTTAAAATGAACTAAAATTAGTGTTAATCATAAGAGCATAAACGTGTGATGCTTCTTTTTTCCAATGAAACTAAGACATTTCTTTAAATTTAAAAATGCTAATTTGATATAAAAATTTAACCATGCACAAAACTCATTAAAATAAGAAACGTGATAATTAATATTAAAAAGTTTTTCTCATTCAAAAGAAATGTGAGTGTGAAATTTTAGAAATAAATCATACCTGTTTTTAATCAGAAAAAATATAAATATCTTAATATTTCAAAAAAAAAAAAAAAAAAAAAAAAAAAATTGTAATTGATAGAAAAAGAACTTCTGAGCAGTAGAATTTTTGAAGCATCAAATTCTTTTCTCGGTAGAAATTACTTTTTAGTATCTAATTAGAGTCATAGAATATATTAAAGCTCAAATATTGACGCAAGAAATTCGAACTCATTAAAATTCTGTGTGAGTTATTATTTTTAAGTAAAAACTCTTAGATCAAACTTCTATTGGATTTAATTTGATTTCCATTTTAGAGACTTTTGATTTAATAAGGAAATTAATGGAATCTGTTAGGTAAATAAGTTAATACGCTTTTCTTGGAATATATTTATTAATTTTACTGTCATAATATAAGTGTATGCATTATAAAAATAGTGTAATATAAATATTCGATGTAAAATTTAAATGTTTAAAATTGTCATATCTTTGAAATTTAACAGTCTCAAAAATATTTAAATGGAACTTCTGCATTTATTTATTAAATAATATTATGAAATATATAAATATTTAATAACCAAAATGGGCATGAACAAATATCCTGTAAAGAAGTTTATTAATATCTTTTTACATTTATTATAACTCATCTAGAAATAAAATTATTATTTTTTATGTAGGGTTTATTAAATAATGTCGTGTAGAAAATATGTTTTATTGAATCAAAATTTTTCGATAAAAAATTAGGAACTTCTTTTAATAAATTTTTAAAAATTAATTTACTGTAAATGAGAAATATTATGAAAGAGAAATAAACATGATTTATAATTATATTAATTTATTATTGTTTAAATATTAAAAGGAAGTTTAATATCTTGTCTATATAATGTCTTAATATTTAAAAATATATAATTAGCTCTAAATGATTAAAAATAACTTTGCTATAGTCTTTTCCATTCTATTTAAATTTTATAACTCATATCAAATGAAAAATTAAAATCATTCGTATTTTATATTAAAATGTTCATATTTCTTAATGTAAGATTTTTTATTGAATAATTTAAATTATTTCAGCTTTGAAAAAATGATAATTGATTATAGATGGAATATTCGAGCCTAAATTAAATATTTCTCCACAAATACTGAATCTATAATCAACTAAAATAAGAATTAAAAATTAAATAATAATCTGACAACCATAGATATCTTATTAAATTTTTTCTGAATGTTTTTAAGAGCTGAATTATTAGAATACGTAAAACATTTATTAAAGCCGAATCTCTCGTCATAATTTAAAACAAAATGACACAAATATAAAAAATTTCAGCTGTGATAGACTTTATTAAAATAAAAATTAAGTCTCTTTCAGTGATTAATTTAATTGTGTATTTGCGGATGATCTTTTAAATCTAAATTATTAATTAAATAAAAAAGATGAGAAAATATATATTGTAAAACTGAACTTTTGGAAACAAATTTAATTTGAAAAACATATTCATTATAACTTATTTAACGATACAATTCTGTATAATAAACTTAAATATTAGCAAATTTTAAAAGCAAAATTTTTATTTGAACTTGTATTCTTTAAGATTAAAAATTGTTCAATGTTCACTTTATAATTCAGTAAGCACAACCTTCCTTTAATTATCAATCACCAAATTGAATATCAAAAAGCATTTCAAGGGATACATAGCATACGTAAAAAAATCAAGACTTCTTTTAAAGTTTTATGAAACGTGAAAGAAATGGGAAAGTTTGCGAAGTTAAATGCAGTATAAAATGTTAAAACTTTGTTCTATATCATTCTGCAAGTTTCATGTTTCGAAATTCAACTATCAAACCCCAAGTGTATTATCTAAGAGATCTAATTCAAGTCACGTGTCATTGCGTGAATATTTTTTGAAATCTTTCTTAATTTTTAAAAATCTTTTCTTATCAAAGTTTAACTTCTGAAGGGAAAAATTGAAATTTATGCTGGCTCATTTTATTTTAAATGTTTCAGTATATTCAAATAATTATAACATTTTAAAGTTTGTTTTAACGACAATATAGTCATTTTTGTTATGTTTTTATTATAGTTTAATTAAAAAGAGTTTTTATACCTAAAGTGTCTTAGCTAGAAAATATCTCAATACATTAGCTTATAATAATTCATCTGCAGTCAGAATGATTGTAACATATTGCCAATCTGTAAAACTGAGAAAATAACAAAAATAACGTAGAATATTACTGAGAAAACTGAAAAAATAATATAGAATGTGTATTTTTGTTTAAACTACAAAACATACAAAATAAAATTTTAAAGAACTCATTAAATTTATAGCACGCATATCGAAGAAGAAAATAAAGTATTCCTAGTTTTTATATTTTATCTTTATGTGATTAAATTTTATTTGACAATACTTCATTTGATGATGCTTCTCTTTTCAGGAATTTGATATTTTTATAAATTAAATAATAAACTAACCATATAATATTATGGATATGACTATTGTATTATATTTCACTATGCATCTAACTAATTGCATGGTAAGCAACCTAACTGCTGAAAACTCTAAAAAAGCTGTTATTATAAAATATTTAATTGATAATGGTTATATTCATGTCTTGTAGAAAAAGAAAGGTCTCTTGCAAGTTATACTTTCAAGCATTCTTGCTAATAGTCATGCATTGATTTTTCACAGCATGTCTATTAAATTATGTTTAATATTAAAAAAGGGGTGATGTGTCTCAGACACAACACCTCTTTTTTCGTATTAGTTTTTTAAGAAAAAATTTAGAATTCAATTTCAAACATTTGATTACAAAGGCCTTCAAATTGTCATTTTAGTGGTTACTGATTACCGTATTTTCCTGCATATAATCCGCAGCGTCGTATTATCCGCACGACCTTTTTTCCGAGTTAAAGGAAAAAAAGGGTCGAATAGTCCGCAGCGGCGTATAATCTGCAGCAATTTTTTTCTGCAAATAGTCTAAAATATGTACTGCCGATAATGTGGGTGTCACATAAAATAAAAAATGCACAGTATGATTAAAAATAGAATAAATTGTACAGAAAAAAACATTTATTATGAAAGAGATCTGTCTGGAAAGTACCTCATCGCAAAGTGCGATAAACTAGAAATAAAAGCACGAAATCTAATAAGAGTGTTAATTTCGAGAAAATTCTTGTAAAACTTATCGATATTTAGCTTCTAATAAATTTTAAAAATGATGTAAGACATATTTAAAATATATATATATATATATACATATATATATTTGCTTCGTTATTATATAAATGTAGGAAATGGATAATTTACAAACTGCGTATTTATACATTTTTCTTTTACACCGCGCGTGTTTTGTTTTTCACTCCGCATTAACACGTTTGTCACCATTTTTTCTTATTTGCTTTCGCTATAGCTTTTAATTTAAAATCTGCTGTGTGACTTAAATGATGATATATGAATTGTAATATTTTCAAAACGAAATAGCTCACGTTAAGACAAATTGCGAAAGGACGTTAGCGACAGGAAACTGTAATATCTTTACGAGGAATCAAATTCGTTTTTGAACGTAATTAGACAAAGCTGATTATAGCTTAAATAACTCAGGTGTGTCTTTGTACCACCTGTTATTTATTTTATGAAACATCAACAGTATTTCTTTCAAAACTTTCTTGCAAGTTTTTCTGATCCAAAATGTTTTTTTTTATCAGATTAACCCCGAGGCGGTGTATAATACGCACAACGAAATTCGTAACTTTTTTAACACATAATCCATGGATTATATACAGGAAAATAGGATACTTAAATTATTGGATAAAATATTTTTTAAAGAACTTTGAAAGCATCCATTTCATAATTTGCTTCTATAGATATTTAATGATTTCAATGATTTAATGTAGGATTAATGAAAAAATAATTTAGTCCAATAATAAAAATAATAGCAATACTTAATGATTAGTTGAGAAAAACATTTCAATCAATAAGGTGTTTGAATTTCATTTCCATGTAGGTAATTTTTTTTCATATTTTATTTGTTAACTTATTATATGTAACAGAAATTACTAACTAGTTCATACAACATTCGATAATAAATTGAAATATTTTCAGAGAGACGAATAAAATTGAGTTGAGTTTTGTAAATGTACTTCATGTCTTAAAACATACATATTAAAGAATTCATAATTTAAAAAAATACTAAAAAATAATATTTGTTTATTTGTAGTTAATTTTAAAAACAACTAGAAATAAACAAAA
>JAPDSC010155508.1:3461-17194 GCA_026290005.1 Latrodectus geometricus
TTTTTTTTTTTTTTTTTTTTTTTAAATATATATATTAAAAATACGATAAGTTATGCCTCGAAGAAAACAGCAGTCATTTTTTGATCAAGCATCCGAGTTCGACAGAGGAAGGATAGTGGCTTACAGAGATTATGGATAATCTTTCAGGGAAATCGGTAGTCGTGTTGGATAAAACCAGACAACTGTAATATGGATATGAGATCGTTAGATGCAGGAGGGCGTGTTCTATCTCATGACGGATCGCTCAGCCGCATCACTAACCATAGCACAGCACATTCAGTCTGTAATGCATCATTCAGTGTCTGTGCCTACCAGCAGACACTGAATTCGACCTTACAGCAGAGTGGTCTGTCCGCAAGACGTCTACCCTTGACGTAGAACCACAGACATCTCTGCAGCCCATTGTGCGGTGAAAGAAGGATGTGGACGGCAGAAGGGAATAAAATTGCCTTTTCTGATGAGTCACGCTTCTGTCTGCAACATTACGATGGTCGCATTCGGGTGGGGAGACACCACGTATTATGGTATGGGGTGGTATTGGAAATCACTCTGCCACACCTCTAGTACGCATTGCCGATACTTTAAACAACTAGCACTACATCTCCGACGTGTTGGAGCCAGTTTTCCTTCCTAACCTTTAGGGCTTGCCCACATCCACATTTCAACAGGATAATGCACAACCATACGTAGCACGCATTGTCCAAGGGTTCTTGATCAATCGCCAGATTGAATTGCTTCCCTGTACGGATCACTCTCCGGGCCTTTCACAGATAGAAAAAATGTGGTCCATGGTTGCTCAACGATTGACCCAGATTATATCTCCAGGTGCCACACCAGATCAACTTTGGTAACGTGTAGAAGCGGCTTTGTCTGCTATACCCCAAGAACACATCCAGTCTCTTAGACTTAATTCCAAGGGATTGGCAACGGTGATCTCCAACAATGGCGGCTACTCTGACAACTGATTTTGGCAAGAACCACACTTCACAGAAGACCATAAAGTGAATCATTTGATACTTGGTCAACATGATATCTACGAAATAAATTTTGTGATATCTCTTATCTTTCTTTGTGTTGCAATTTGGATGGCCAGCAGTTTATAAGCAAATTTTTGAAAATTTTCTTTAATCACATATAGTTTATTTGTATTCTATTCGAAAAAAAAAATAATACTTGCATTATGTCATATTTTTACACTTATTTAAATGAAAAAATATAAAATAATTAAATGTAGCTAATCATTTGAAATTATTTATTTTATTAGAAATGCATTCTTTTAAAATAAATTATTCTGTTTAAAATATATTATATTAAGTTACATAAATCGCCGATGGATGGTACTGATTACTTCTAAGCTTCATAAGATCAGCTATATTTTCATAAATATAACAAAGTATTAGATACTTAATTCACCATGATTTTTTTTTTTGCGAATATAAATTTTGTATATTATTAAAACAGGGGATTATTTTTTTTATTTATGACTGTACCAACAAAATATATAAACAGGACTTAATTTTAAATCACTTATTGATGTATAAATTTCGTAATTTGCTATTGCTTACGTAATTTGTTTGCTCTGTATATTAAAAATAGACTGCCTAATCCTGCTTATTGCCTCTTTTTGGCAGCCCTGGGCTAAAGTTTTAATGGTCAATGGCAGCAAATGAGAGAGAATTCTGATTTAAATACTCTAATATAAATAATTATTTATAAAATTAGTATTATTCATATACTTATTTTTGATGATAATCATAAAAGGCAAATGGATAAATTGACTAGAGACCTAAGAAATAATAGGTTTGCTATAAAACTTAGGTCTAAACAGTATTCACATTGTATACCGCCAAATCATTGCAACTACTTTATGCAAGTGCGCATGCGTTTGAATTCCCATTTGAAGCCGACTTTAGGGGCTCTATCTCGAGACTCTTATCTAAATATTAATGACAAGATTGTTCATCTGGTAAAAGCGTAAACACATTCCTACAGTAAGATAATACAGAATTCGTTTAAAAATCATTAGAAATTAGTCAACCTTATATTTTAAAACATATTCAAGTGTAAAGAAACGATTATCAAAAGCCGTAAAATTGTTTTATTAATGATACTAGTTACGAATTGATTTTTCATATTATTGTTAAAGAATGAATTCTTAAAATTCATTCAAGACAAATTTCCCAATACAATACTTAAATAACTAAATTCTTATTTGATTAAATTTTACAATTATATTTAACTCATTATTAAGTTTTAAAATTGGAATTAATAAAAATCTAAAGTTATACAAAATTTTCTTCACAAGAATTAAAGGGTTTCTATTTATTTCTTCGAATAAAACTGCTAGGAAATGCGATAGCAAAATTCTTTATTTGTGCTAGTAGTTTCTTATTTGTATCATTTCAAAAGTGCAAAATTTATTCGCTCGTTGAAATGTGGAATAGTTGCATATTTTCATTTATCTTTCAACCACTCATTCTAAGAGAAAACTTTTTTCATTGAGATAATCATGCAAATCTTACAAAGAAATATGATTCCCGTTTAATATGAACTTTTCTGGTTAGAACTCATTCTAAAATAATAACGAATAGTAAATTTTAAAAATATTTATGCGAGAACGCTTTATAGAACTGCCCAATCTATTCCCACTCAAATCCCAAAGAATTTGAAAACTTACCCTTTTGCATTATTCTGGATAGATTAGCCGAATCTGAGCTCTTTGGCATACCTATCTCACAATGCAAAGGGATAAGCTAAGCTATCCAGTTGTGTGAAAATGATTGAAAAGTTAGGTCGCAAGATGCATTACACTTTGTAACTCTAAATGCAATAGCGTTGATGATTCATCTGCCAAGCTTCAGCAGTTCGAGGGTTCGAATCCCACCTTGGATGTTTGTAGCGATTCGGAATCAACTTTTAGCCATGGGTCGCTATCTATTTAGCCCTCATGTGCAAAAAATGACCCTTGAGTAACAACCAAGCTTATGACATTTTTAAACCTTGAAGTTTCATCTATGGTAAGAAAAATAATCTATTCACTGCCGGTAGACTTTAATTGTGGTGGCTGCTTATAGCCTTCAATTGTCATTGTTTACCATTAGATGTCAATATTCTTGAAAAATAAATTTTTAGACGAATGAAGGTTTTGAATTAGAAGAGTTTTCGAGTGAACTCATATTTCCTCGGTTTCTGAATTAGTCTTATTTAATTGATTACATCAGATATGGATTTTCATTCGTTCTTTAGCATTTGTTGGACACAATAACGCACAAGATGAAATATTTTTTAAACATCCAGAAATGGAGAAATAAATTTAAAAAATGGAAATAAATATTAGAAGTTGAAAGTGATTTTTATATTTTAAATATTAAGAACAGATTCGTTATGAGGTTTTGTGAGGTACATATAGATTAAACTGCTGATGTAGCTGTATTTATAGATGGAGGTTTATGTTTTAACTGTTTTTTTTTCTTTTAAATTCAGTTAACGGATAAGGAATCGAGCGATTTACTTTTATGAATATAGGAATTATTTTTAAAGAGAATAATTGACTCCTACATTATGGATAAAGTATTAACTTGTATATAATGCAAATACTTCAATATTATTTAATTAGAAGATATAAATACATAATTTTTCTAATTAGTTATTTTTGCCTCTTTTTGAATCAAAAGTGTGTTACGATACAATATCAAGAGATTTAGACGAAAATATATTTTCATTAATGATAAAAGGAGACTATTAGTTTTTAAGAAATATGAAAAACAAACTTCCTTTTTTTAAAACATTGATTTATCAACCATTTTTTGTTCAGGTTGGCTAACTACACATAAAAGTAGTTTAAATTTGAATTCGAGATATTGTTGGGGGATCTTAACTGGCAATAGTTTACATAACAAATTTAATTAAAAAAGTATCTAAAAAAATTTAATAGATCGAAGAGTACCTTATGTAATATATTCGCTACAATCAATTACATCAAATGGGTGATTTTAAATCATTGGAGCATACTTATAAGAAAATAAATTAAGTAAATAAAAAATGCTGTGGAACTCAGGGAAGATAAAACATGGAAAATATGACATGAGGATAATAATCATTGGCATCTACCACAAAATTCCTAAATTAGGAATGGTTCTATAAAGATTTTTAATTTTTCGATAATGAACTATAATTATTGGTGTTATATTTTGTTCTCTTCGGTAAATACCGTCAATTAAAATGGAGCCGAGGAAGAAGTATGATTTTTTTTTCTTATACTGTGTCCTCTGATAACAGTATTTCAAGTTTCGTACCAAATGTATAAATAAATACTAATATCTCCCAAACATGGCTCAGTAGTTTCGTGAGTAATTTTGCAGCTATCGATGAATTGAAAAATAATGTACATTTTTCCATTAGTTTATCGAATTTGTCCTCTTTATGTCACTGTTAATATTTTGATATAAATTTGAATTTATCAAAATGTTTGCTAATTGAAGCAACATCACTATTTTTAAAATCATGTCAGTCAAAAAATTCTAAATCAATCGTAACACATGTTTTCATTAATATAAGTGTTCAGTTATATTCTCATTTATGTAATTTAGAGTATGTAAGAGTATGCTTTCTCCATCAGTTGGAACTTTGGATTCGTGAACAAATTGTGTGATCGCATGGAAAAGAGCAATTCAACTTCTTGTGACAATAATCCCTATTAATTCAATTTTTTCTTTCTGAAGCGCTCAGTGCCTGTTAATAGCAAACATATTTTATTAGGAAGGGGGAAAAAAAGAAAACGATCACATACTCGCCATCTAAAGTCGGCAGCGCATGCAATTTCTACTGTGTCGAGTATTTTTTTTAAAAAAAATCAATGTAGAAAAAAAGCTCCATTTGATGATGAATGTGATAACTCTTAACTTCAATTGGAACAACTTTGATATACCCTTCCAAAAATTAAACGCCAAATCTGGCACTCCCTACGGACTTTTTAGGGTTGCTGTTTCTTATTTTTGGTGTTGCTAATTTAAGTTTTTGCTGTTGTCAAATTTAGTATTTTCTTGTATTTTGTACCAATTTTAGAGTCACTTTTTTTAAAGTTTTTTATGTTATTAATTATTCGTATTTAGCGAAAATTCATCTTGGCGTGAAAAATAGTGCCAAAAGCAGGTATTTTGCTTGGCGAGAAAAAAGTCGCCAAATTTCTGATTTGGGAAAGTATATGAAAGTAGTTCCCTTCAATTAATAGCGAGAGAGAAAGGTAATCTTTCTGATAAAAAAAAACGACGTGAGTTCAACAATTTCTTACAAAAACTATCATTCAGTTTGCCTATTTGTTATGTACTATGAAATTGGATTTAAGAAATGGAATTTCGTGATGAACTTAACAGCTTGGGCTTGTTGAAATATCCTTCCAATTGATCAACTACCTAATATCAACCATGAAAGATCATCTTATGGCGATAAATAAAATGAATACAAATTTTTATTAAAAATTAAGTTAAATTTTGCAGGATGAGATATAATATTATTTAAGAACTCGAAAAGGGGGAAAATAAGAGAAAGGTATGAGTGAAATCTTAATTTTATGTAATATAAGAGGTAATATAGTTTTACCCTTTTTTTTTATACTTTAACGAATGAAATACGCCAAAAATTTAAAACATACACAAAACAACGGTGAGAAATTAAAAGTGTGATGAAATTAAGCTTTTAAAATGAAAATATCAAATTAAAATTCATGTTGCGAATGAAATATGCAAAAAATTGCGAACACACAGAAAATAATTTCCGTAAAAGTAATGATTAATTTCATTTTATGCAAAACAAAGCGAAGATGTCAAAATTATACTAAAGATAAGCAATTAATTATTTTTTTTGTAATTGATGAAAAATTTCTGACACTGTTTGTTTTTTCCAAATATTATAAAAAATATTTGGCATATAAATCAAGCAAAGCATACATAGTTGTTGGCTGATATTGTCGGAAACCGTCATGCTTTCAAATAACATTTTGATGATGACTATTTATAGCAAAATATTAGCGAGATAAGCAAAAATTTGGTGAGAGAATAAATGATTGACGTAATAGCAAAAAAAAAAATAATAATAATAATATTTGGTAAAACTATATTTTAGGGTGCCCCCTTGACAAACATTGTGATTTTGGTTTGGCTACCGATTTTAATGTCGATTTTTGTTGGCACAAAACAATCAAATGCTCTTTTGCAATCAGAATATGATTGGGTTTTGCCCTGCTTTGTGATTACAACTTGGCAAGAATCAAAGGGGCACCCTAAAGTATAGTATAACCAAAATATGATGCGTGATGTAACTTAATGTAGAAAATGAAAATTTCAAATTAGAGTCCACGTTGTGGATGAAGTATGCAAAACATTGTGAACAAACATTTGCCGAAGAAATAAATGATTAATTTCATTTGAAGTAAAACAAAGAAAAGATGTCAAAATTATACTAAAGATAGGCAAAGAAATTTATCCGCAATTGATGAAACTTTTCTGACAAAGTGTGTTTGTTTTTTCCAAATATTATGAAAAAATATTAGGCACATGAATCAAGCAATGAAATAATGTTGATTGATACTATTGGAAACCGATAGGCTTTCAACAAACATTTTACTGATGGTTATTTGTCAGCTTTTCTTACAAAGTGTGAAAATTTTAATTGAATGCTAACTGAGGTGTGTGCCTCGGCGCATGATTATGGTTGAAAATCCTTTCGTGGCTGACTATGCTTATCTGCTTTAATACAATAGAAATTTACTTTCGGAAATGTTTCCACATAACGCGAATAAATAAAGCTGGGGAAAGAATCCTATTAAGCAATAATAATATTGTGAATTTATTACGGCTAAAATATATTTGCGAAAATGTGCTTTGGATCCCCTGCTTGGGACGTTTTCTAAAATGCCGATGCCATGGCGAAAATTATAGCGCTATTTCAAAGTGAAACTTAATTATCGACAAATGAAAAGGCTAAAATAAAAGAGTAATTAATGAGCATGCGTGAAAAAGTGCTTTAAATATGTGAGTTGGTGAGGAAGGGGACCTTAACCGCAATGTACCAATATTTTATAATTAGTGACGATCATAAAATTTATTTCCTTTTCAATGTTTGATGTCAGTATATATTATTAAAATCATAATTAATTTTTATAATTACATATATAAACGCAATCCTTAAAGACATTTTATATTTAATTTAAAGTGGCAGGTCCTGCATCTTGTTTATTAATATGAAATTTGGTGGATTTGGCTGATTTTTTGGCTACCATCTTATTTTTAAATAGTTAGTTGCTACAGTATTAATTAAATTCCTTTTTCAATAATGATGCAAATTATTTCGTTCATTATGTTAATTTTCATGTACGACATTAAAATAATGTAATTTCATACTGCAGTAACAGGAATTTCATATATAATATATTCAAAACAACAATTTCTATCTTTCAAAAATACAAGTAGATAGTACACTACTGGCCATTAAAATTGCGACACCAAGAAGGCGTAATGCTACAGACGTGAAATTTATACGAAAAGAAAAAGGTGCTGTGATATGCAAATGATTAGCTTTTCAGCGCATTTAGACAAAGCAGGCGCCAGTAGCGACACCTATATTGTGTTTAAATGAGAAAATTGTTCATACACAAATTACATTTGAACGTTGTTGCCTGGTGAAAAGTTTTTGTGATGCCTCTTGTAAGAAGGAGAAATACGTACCAGCACGTCTCTGACTTTAATAAAGGTCGAATTGTAGAGTACCGGGATTGCGGCTTATCTTATCGCAGTATTGCTGCTCGCGTCGGTCGAGATCTACTTGTATTTTTGAAAGATAGACTGTTAGCAGAATATGTAATCGATGGGTTCAGGACGGTAATACGGAACGGCATGCGGGATCTCAACGGCCACCTATCACTAGCAGCCGAGAAGACAGGCATATTATCCGCATGGCCGTAATGGATCGTGCAACCACGTCACGAGCCGCGAGTCAAGAAACGGGGTCGTTTGGAAGACAACCAGTGTCTGCACTAACAGTTCGACGACGTTTGCAGCAGCATGGACTCTCAGCTCGGAGACCATGGCTGCGGCTTCCCTTGACTCTGCGTCATAGACAAGAGCACCTTCAATGGTGTGATCAACGACGAACCTGGGCTCATGAATGGCGAGACGTCATATTTTCAATTGAATCCAGGTTCTGTGTACAGCATCATGATGGTCGCATCCGTGTTTGGTGGCATCGTGGTGAACGCACATTGTCAGCGTAAATTCGTCATCGTCATACTGGCCCATCACCTGGCGTGACGGCATGGGGTGCCATTGGATACACGTCTCGGTCACCTCTTGTTCGTATTGACGGTGCTTTGAACAGTGCACATTACATTTTTGGTGGGTTACGACCCGTGGCTCTACCCTTTATTCGAGCCCTGCGAAACCCTACGTTTTAGCAGGATAATGTCCGACCGCATGTTGTCGGTATTGTATGGACGTTCCTTGCTACGGAACATGTTCGGCTGTTGCCCTGGCCAGCACGTTCTCCAGATCTTTCACCAATAGAAAACGTCTAGTCAATGGCTGCCGAGAGACTGGCTCGTCACCAAACGCCAGTCACTACGATTGATGAACTGTGGCATCATGTTGAAGCTGCATGGGCATCTGTACCTGTACATGCAATCCTATCCCTGTTTGACTCAATGCCCAGGTGTATAACTGCTGTTATTACTGCCAGCGGTGGTTGTTCTGGGTACTGATTTCTCAGGATTTATCCAGCCAAATATTTTGAAAATTTAATCACTTGTTATTTCTAGTATAATATATTTGTCCAATAAATATCATTTTGTTATCTGTATTTCTTCCTGGTGTAACAATTTTAATGGCCAGTAGTGTATTTGATTATCATATTAAAAATCAAAAATTTTTGAGGATTTGTCAGAAGAAATTAAATAATTCTGGTGTTATATTTTTTGTATATATACATTATATTTTCATTTAATCATACATTATGTAATATATTAACGGTTTAGATTATGATAAACCCACAATTTTTCAATCTAAGTTTCATGTTTTTGTTCAAAATGTTAAGTGTACAAGTTTGAATTAAAAATACATGTATTTTAAAACTAATTCAATATATTTATTGAATGGCGAATGATGAGAAAGTTAGCAAATAAGACCAAGAACTCGCCAATTTGTTCTCAGCATTCTAAAACAAAATTAAATGCATGGTATTCCAAGTTCGCCTTAGCAGGAGCTCAAAAAAGTTCAACCTTTAAACTCGAGAGCTCGAGACCAAATGAACGTGAAAATTTTGAAACAATGAAAAATTTCATTGTTGCAAGTTTTGCATTGTTGTAGACAACGTAAGCAAAGGTCAATAGGTCATTTAAAGGTGAAATTTCAAGTTGTAAGGTTGAATTTCTTCAAGCTCTTGATTAAAGTAATATTTAAAGAATTATTAGTGATTTCATTACTTGAAAGTGTTTTTAATTTATTTTAACTTGTTTTCTAGAGTATTTTTCAGATATGGTGAAGTTGATGAAGTGGATAAGAAGAACCATGCAAGTGTAACACATTCGATGTCTTCTGGTATATCTTGATGTTTAATACTATGTTTAATACATATTAAAATAATTTGCATATTTCATATTTGCATAAGAAAGTAGTTAGCTTACCCATATAAACTGCTTATTCTTTGAAATTAAGTAATTGGCTAATGTTTTTATTAGTAATTATTTACTGATTACTTTATCAGTTTTTATTAGTAATTATTTACTGATATTTACAGAACATTAAGAATTAATAAGCCACATATATTTGAACAAAATAACTTACCTGGAATTTCCACTATTTTTGCTACATTATTAGTTTAAGAATTTTTTTTGGCCTTAAAAATAAAAAAAATATTAATTTTAAAACAATTTAATATCATTTTAAAAGCAATTTTAAAATCCTTATTTTGATTTTATAATCACATCCGCGATCTAATCTCTTAAAATAGCACATCTAACCTACAGAATGCTTTTTCAAAAATTTAGCTTCCTTTATGCTACTACATCAAATTTTGCGTTCAAACAAAAACAAGCAACATCACTATTCAAATTACTACAATTTTCTTACGTAGCACACTCATTTCTCACAATATAAACTTACTAGTCTTATTACAGTTTGTAAAAAATCAAATCATTTCTTAAGATTTTTAACTGCTTTTTTCCCCACTGCAATAATATAAATTTATACTTTTTTACAAACTAAATGTCATAATATAAATTTTTTATCAAATAAGTTATTACGTAAAATTTTTATGTAAGCAAATATCAGAAAGAAATAATTGCCTTATTTCTATCAAAATCGAAAGGGATTGAGAATAACAACTGTCGTTTCGAATACATAATACTAATTTTATTTGATAAAGTATATTGGACTTACTGACACCTTTGACAAAAACAGTCACTATCAACGTTTCAATATTTTTACAATATGTACTTTTGTTTAAGGATTTATAGCTTAATAATTTTATAAATTTTATGATTTTAGGACACAGAATATGCATAATTTTTCAAGATCACGGAAAAAGTTATTTTGCGCTCTTCAATAAATAAATATTTTCACAGCATTTACGTTTGTTATAAACTGTTTATTCTTTTGCAAAATATTCTTAAAATTTTTCATCAAGTAGTTAATTTTTAAATTTTGCTATATTTCAAGAGGAATTACAGAAAGAAATTTAAGTTAATAGTTATACATTTTAAGACAAAATTAAATAATTTTCCAACTTGTCTAGAATATGAAAATACTGTAAACGAGAAAGAACTTTCTAATATTAAGAATCCCTTACCTATTTACAATGTTTTGTTGTTTAAATTAATTTGCATTTTCAGCTCGATTTTTTAAAATGCATGAAAATGAGATATAAAAAAAGTAATGCTTTTTGCTAGTTAAACTGAAATAAGGGATTTTTTTTTATTTTACTATTTTTGTCAAAAATATTACCTTAAATGGTTTTAAAGAAAAATTTCTTCTGAAAGAGCGGTTTGCAAAACAAAATATAAACATATATATATAATATTTAAAACATCGTAAATAAATTATCTCACAATGAGAATATTTCTTTTGTGTCAAAGCTCTATTGTAACAAAAATTCATGTTCGATGGAAGGATCATTTGCAAATAAAACAATTTGAAAGCAGTGCACTCCGTAAACAAATACTATTCATTAACGTTTATTCACTTTAAATACATTTCCAGGATGATAATCAAAACTTTAATTTATTTAATCCACATTATATTTTACACTAACAGAGAAATATGGGAATCATGTCCGCCGCCATTTCATTCAATAAGGATATTTAAACATTCTGCTGATGAAAAAAATAGTCACCGAGAAAAAAGCCATGTGGGTATTCTTTCGATTTAAAAATTTTAATTTTGAAATAATTTTTGGTTAATGAAATGCTTGATATATCAGAAAGTAATAATTTCCTGCACCAATTATACCTGGCTCTTAAATGCTGTAAGAAAAAAAAAATTATTTCTGTAAAAACCATAGATCTTTATAATAATCATCAAAAAATCAAAGCGAAGCTCTGTGCAAAAAAAATGGGAAAAACGTTTGCAACATAAATTAAAACTATGTTAACTGGGAGATAACTTTCTATATGGCAGCGACATTCTGCCATTAATCACTGATGACGACTTATTACTAAAAATCACGGGTGACGGCATATTCCTTTACTAATTACTGGTGACGACTTTTTCCATTAATCACTGGAGACGGTTTTTACTATTAATCACTGGTGGTGACTTATATCTATCAATCACTTGAGATGACTTTTTACTACTTATCACTGGTTAAAGACGACTTTATACCATTCATTTATCAGTGGTAGCGACTATCTATTTATAATTACTGGAGTAATATTATAATTATTTTGATGGGATGAAGATTATTATCATGTATTCTAGATGGAGAATTTTACAATCATTAAAGACGACTTCTATGATGTGGAGAAGATGGTAACATTTCCTCGTAGGGGACAAAAAATATATTTATGCTATATGATGGAAATCGACACTTCCACATAAAAAAAGATCTGAAGCATTTGTTCTGGATAACTAATATGATCAATTAGTTATCTCGTAAAAATTAATATACATATATCTGTCAAAGGATGCTCAAATGTATGAATATAAAAATGGATTCAATTATGAGACAGAATAAATAACATATATAGTGCCATTGGAAAACGACAACCAGATGTCAATACTTCTAATCTTCTTTAAAAAGTCTTATGCTAATTACATTGATATTATTTATGAATATTGAAAAGAGAGAATCGAAATATAAAATAAATGGGAACAAGTTAATATAATTTTTTAGTCTGTAAAATTGAGGTTTCGTAATTATATCATCATTTTATAACATTTTCATAGAATCGCATTTTCCAGTTTTATGTAATTTTTACTATTATTCTTAATGCCACAGTTTCTTATAAGCTTACATGAATAGGAAAAATGTTTGGAATTCAATATAATTTTTAATAATATATTTAATCAATTGATATTCTGTGGAAAGTAATTTTGGTAAATTCATGTGTTGAATGTAAGTCTGAATACGTCAGATATACATAAATATTTTATACACAAACTGCAGCAACTAAAATCTTTTATTCTCAATATTTTCTGTTTAGTGAATATATATTTAAAAATACCAGGGTCTGCTTTACACTTTTATTGTTTATGTGGTTCTAAAACAAATCTCATGCATGCAAATCCTGGATGAAAGGGAATCAATGAATGAAGTTCTTTTCATTATGTTTCCTCGCATATTAATTCATATTCTGAAAAGCTACATTGCACTCTACATAAGATTTTGAAAAGCTGCATATATTCAAGTTACGTGTATAAACGAAGTTATGCAGCTTATCATAATTTTAAAATAATGAAATTGCGGAATTTATTTATTAAAATGGAAGGAATTAGATAAAGTTGTAATTTCTAAAATAAAATAGGGAACGTATTAAAATTTCCGTTTCTGGTTATATATTATTGAATTGATAGGAAAACAGAACTGCGGGCAAATCATAGCATTGTACACTTTTAGAACAAAGAAAAATAAACGGATTTAATGTACTTTCCTCAAGAAAATTAATGTATGGAAATAAATAGTGACACCCATCATATTCATAAATATTGTTCGAGATTCCTTAGAAACTTGTAGCATATTAACAGCATAATTTTAACATTATTATCGATGTTAGCAATTTCGGATTTTTCAAATTTTAAAATCTTTAAAATTTTAACTAACTTTAGTAATACAATTTAATTAGCATGATTCTAAATATGAAGTGGTAATTTATGACACTGATTTTTCAAAGGAATGAAACCATGATTCACCGTTGCACTGCAGAAACTGGAAAATAATACTCCTGAAAGCGACATTGGTTAAAAGTACCAAACAGTATTATTAGCATATTTAGAAATATAAAATAACACGCTTTTACTCTCACTTACAAACAAAAGAGAGACTTATATATTTGCTATGTGCATGACTATTTAAGCAGAAGGACCAACCATCATTTCTCCTCAGCAAAAAACAATGCAGTATGATCCATGGAAATAACGACTAAATATTATTAATATTTTTCGTAAAAACCACCTGACTGTATGACGATTATTTAGAAACTTCAACAAGACTGCTTGAGAACGAGAATTTCATTACTGTTACTCACAACACTG
>JAPDSC010155514.1:0-11962 GCA_026290005.1 Latrodectus geometricus
CAAAAACCTGTTATTTAAAAAAATGCTGAAACAGAAGTCTGAATGAATTTTCTTAAAATATGAAGTACCCTTTTTTAAAGATTGGTAAGTACCTAAGGATTATATAAAAAAGGAGTATTCTTTAGCAAAGGAAAAAAGTTTAAGTATCCTTTTAAAAATGAAGCATTCAATTTTAAAATTTTTCTTCCTTGAGTTACATTCTGACATTTTCTTTTTATTAAAACATTTTATCGTTCTAAGAATATCGTGTAAAAATTTAATTTTTATACACAATAGTTAAGAGTAAATCATATTAGTCCTTCAAAAATATTAAACACGTGTATCTAAATAAAATTAGATAAAATGACAAAATATAAATGTTTTTTTAAAAATTAAGTGTTATTCTTTTTACAAATATCTAATTATCAATAAGAATGGTTTGATAATTTAGTATATTATAATTATTTTTATACATTTAAAAATTGTCCTTTAAATATTTTATCCCTCGTATGAAGCATTCCTCCTGTTTTTAAGAATAAAATCTTATCTTTTATTCATGATTCTTTATCTTTTACTACTTCACATTTACGTATGCGAAGATTATGGATATTTATTTAGGATAATAATAGTTCTACACTCTTTTAAATGGGAAATTAAAATATATTTTTTCAGATAAATGCAGTTTAAAGCAAGCACATTAAAATGTAGAAACTAATACTAAATATTTAAAAAATAGTGATTGTCTTTGAAACACTATAAGAAATTTAAAATTTAAAAGTCAGAAGAAATATCTTCGCATGCAGATATTTTCTAATGTATGTGTCATCATTAAATTTCATAAATGTACGTCCTTTGGAACATCATTTAAGGTTTGGAAAATGGAGAAATAATAGTTGAGAATGGAATGGTTAATAACAGATAGATGGAAATAGTAACGTGAAAGATAAAGAAAGACAATATCACGTAATATTCATAAATTGATGATTTTGTTAAATGAGTATTACGATGTATTTAATTAATTTCTAAATTAGACATTACAGCTTTTTATATATATTTTACTAACCATTAAAATTGCATCTTAAGGAAGAATTTATCACAATAAAGTAAAAATTACACTTGACATGATAAAAGTTCAGCAAATGTCAATTATTACAATTTTAGTGCATTTAGAAGACATTTGATGGACAAACCACATTTGAAGTACGAAAAGTTGATCAATGGATTTTTCATACAGGAATAGCTTGCTGCTTCTCTCGATGGCTAACGCACGAATAGACAGGCATATTGGAAGTCATCCACGAACTCATACAATCCACCCAGACTTTTATTCAAAAATTTATTTTTTGCAGATATCTAGTAACTGATCACATAGTGCGATGACAAGTAACCATTATTTTGGATTCTCTTGACGAGTCAGCTTAAACATAAATATCGATATTGTTGATATCAATGGTAATGAGGGATATTAGAGTAGCACATTGTCAACGTTTTAGATAAGTCTCAAATTAGTGGGTATCATTCAGTAGACGTTTCCAATTCATGGATCTTTGAGGAGGACACTCCGCAAAAATTTTTAATTTGATATCTAGATAATAATCCTGCATTTGTTGTAATGGTAAAGTAAAAGCATACGCAGATGGTATATAATTGTTGTCTTGGTTAGCATGTTATAGATAACACATTCCAATTAAAATTGCCACAAGTAGTTTAGAGAATGGCTCTCCACTATAAAGTATATATTATATAAAGTTTTTTATACATAAAGTTGGAGCGAAATGGAATGAGTTGCTTGTTTTTATCATTAAAATCCAATTTGAAGTCTAATCGTGTAAGAACTATTTTATCTGAAGGGAAAGCAAACTATTACCATTAATTTTGTATTCCAGTAAACTCTTAATAAGCTTGGAAATTTATTCATTTTATCTTCATTCCTTATTATATTGATTTTCTTTACAACATTAAATTATTGCCAAAAAAACTATAATTATATATTATTTTAGATTAATGAAAATTATCTAATATAAGTAGCTTTTTTTTTACAATAGAGTAAAAATTGGTAAACATGTTAGAAAAATTTATTTATATGTTAATGAATTTTATCATATTACTTGTCTTTGTTTTTGATGCAGCAATGTAATAATGTTTTAATAAAAAATCAAATCAGAAAGCTTTTATTTTTCTTACACCTAATTAAAATAAATATTTTGCGAAATACCTAACAATACCTACATTCACATTAGTTTAAAATTTCCCTTTTAGAATTCCTTTGTGAGTGAAAAGAAATTGAATAACGTTGAACTTTCATCGAAGTATAATACTGAACAAAGAAGAATTATGTTTCATAAGTTCTAAGTAAAGAATTACAATAGCGAAAATATGATATTTAAATGGAATTACAAGCATTTTGTTTCCTATCAACCGACAGACATATGAAGTTCTATGAAATTTTATGGATAGAGGATTATGTGATGGAGTTACCTATTTTTATTTTTAATTAAATTTAATCAGAAAATAAATTAAGAGTGTTCACATAAAATTCTATTATTTCTTGTTTTCAATGTTCAGAAAATACAATTAATTATTATTTTGATCGAGCAAGGTTGACATAAGAATGCAGAAAATTGAAGCACTTACATTTACTCCTTGATTTAGGTAAAGGAACAAATTTTACAAAAACTAAGACAATATTTAGTTAGTAGCGAAAATAAAAAGATAAGTCATTTACAGATTATCATATTATTCCCGATATAAGATGAAAGATGTAAGGGAATAAAAACAATATATTATAAAAATATGTAAATTGTCATGTCAATATAAAATAATTTTAGAGAAATTATTGTCGCTTTTATCTTTCACGATTCAAAATAAATCTAGTCTCTGCATTTTATAGTGAATAATAATTAAGTTTTCTGCAAAATTATATTGTTAACGCGTAATAGGAAGAAATTCTTTTATTGGTATCAGAAATTATCTAAAAATGCATGTTAAGTATTATCATAATCTGATCATATATTTTTAAGAGTAAAAATGAAAAAAATTAAGCTCAATGTTTTATATTAACTTTTATTACTTAACAAATATTCAAATATTTCAGCAAATCCTTATAAAATCCTTATCCACTTAATAATATTCATAACAAATTCAGTGATTGCTTATGTAAGATGTTCGCAGCATTTCCAAGTGTTTGACTTTATGTAGATTTTAGTTCATTAGACATATGATGTTTTAATCATATCTTTTTTTTAAGTAAAGTCTCTCAGTGAAACGCATAGACACTTTTTCACATGTTTGTGTGAATAAACTTATTATTCTATCTTAATCACTTTAGTAAAGGAAACTTTATTTCATAGAAAATAATTGAGATCATAGTTGACTTATAGCAAATATATTTTGCTTACTTCTTCTTGAATATGTTTGAAATCTGTGTACACGGTGTTAGTGTAGTTAAGGGTATATATATATATATATATATATATATATATATATATATATATATATTATGGACGTCAAAATATAAATCATTAAAGTTTTATAGGTTAAATCACTAGTTTTGTGTCATTAAAATGACAAAATAACTGTACTATATATTATGAAAGTTCAAAAACTTTATTTTATAGAAATATATTTTTACTTTAAAGTGTGAATTTACTTGTATACTGTTCTTTATGTTTCTCTTTTCACATTTACAATCATAATAATCATTTTTGATATTTTAAATATTAAATTATAATAACTTTATTCATTCATGTCTATAAACCTAAACATATACAAAGATTGAGCAGTTGCTATACATTTTCATCGTATATTTAGTTCTGAAAGTGAAAAACAAGAAGGAAATTTCTAGATATATTTTAAAACGAATTAATTAAATTTAATGGATGTGTAATGATCAATTGGATTAAAAATTTATTTCAAATGAATAGTGATATTAATTAATATCCCAATTCAAATTTTGCACAGATTAAATAAGTTAAAAAGAAAATAATTTTAAGAAATGGAACTAAATATATCTCTTTATTTTAACCACATATTAAAATATGCTACGTGTTTTAATAATAAATTTGTTTAAACCAATTGAACTATTCTTTTTACTATATTTTTAATCTAAAAATTGTCTTTAAAGGATTTTTTATCTTTAACAGTAAGATTTTTTTAATCATACTAATTTTTTACCTTAAAATATCATGGGATATAAAAATATTTCTTTCTTTTACGATACAATTAAATAAACATATTTCTTTCTTTTATGCATTACAATTAAATAAACAGTTTGAGGCATTTCAAAATCAGTGTTTTGCCGATACCAAAGGAGATTTTTAATTAATTTTAGGAAATATTTGTTTTCGCTTGCCTATTGTTAAAAATATCTACAATCATTTTTATACAACAAATCAATGCATTTTTATGCAAATCCATTAAGTTTAATAATTTTGAACTTTTTTTAATAGAGAATGAATGAATAATAGAAAACGATTAAATGCAGATAAAATTTTTTAAAATTAAATGCCTAGTTTACATTATAAATTAAGATTTTTGTATTTATTTTTATATACCTGCAATATAAGTAAGTATTTCATAACAACAAGTATATATATCAAGATAATTTAATAAAATTACAATCCATGAAGTGTAGACTGTGCTCAGTAAAATATTTTTACATTAATTAATGATCAATCAAAATAAATTATTTATAAAATGCAAAATCCTAAAAACACGTTCCCGTTGTTTCCTTAATTAGATTGTATTTTTAATTTATGTTTCGAAAATTCTGACAAAATCCACATGCTGCGTAATATAAATTAGGATTTTAAATAAACAACATTTCTAATTAAATCATTGACTGTATTAGGAGTAAAATGATAAAATAAAGTTAAACCAATTAAAGTAAAGAAACAGCACAAAAAACTTAAAATGTCTATCATACAATGATTTTGTTGGATTTGTGTTCAATTTTAGACCTAACAGATAATAATATATTAGATAGTAATAATAAGTTAACGTTATAGAAAAAAACATAAAAGTCTACAATTTAAAAGCTGACGAATTTCAAAGAGAAAACATTTTACGTGGTATTTTTAAAACCTTATATATTTTTGAAGTAACGTAAGAAAATAATTTTATTTGTTAAAAACTCATGTGGAAGTTAATTTGTAAGTGCTAACTCATTTTCATTAGTATACTACGAATTTAGCTCAACAGATAAAAAAACACTATAATCATTTAAATAATTTATCAAAAATGAATAAAATGGAAATTAAAGTATGCGGGAAAATAATTTGATCATTGCAAACGTTAGCATGTAAATGAAATGTTTTCTTTCTTGATGAAGAAGATAAGATATTTCTTCATGACTTGAAATACTTAATTATTCCAAGATATTTTGTATCATTTCATTTTCATTACAGTAACATTATAAGAGCAAAAATATTCCTTTCATCAATTCTTGCTAAAATGTTCTTGTTAGCAAGAATATTAGTAATTTGTTCGTTATTTTTCTTATGTAAATGGTGTAAATATTACAGCAGTTTTTTCTGTAACTTAACTATATAATATATGATATTAAAAAAAAATGCATTTGAATTTTATTTTACTCAGAAAATTTTAGAATCTCCAGAAAATGCAAATATTAAAAATATCGAATTTTCAATTATCATTTTAAATTTTAATAATGTTAAAAAAAACTTAATATTTAATTCAATAAAACAAAGTTTCATTTACAGAACTTCATCTGGATGCTAGAAAATTTTTGAATGCAATGTACAATTAGAAACTTTTCTCTATACAAAATGTACTTTCATTTACGTTTCATGAAAATTTGGTCCTTTGAAAATGGGTATAGTTTTAGTGTTTTTAATTTCACTGAATGGCTTTAACTTGTTTTTATTGTCTTAAAGGAAAATGTATTATGGGTTTTCAAAAGAATTGATTAAAAAATAGATTGATCTTCATTTCAAATTAATTACCATGCACTCTTACTGAAGAATATTAATTAAAAGTTTATGGAATTTATTTCCTTTAAAACATAATTTAAAATTTACATATTATACACAAACAAGCAGAGTTGAAATAACTTAATGGGAGCGAGGAGAGAATATCAAAACAAAAAGATAACAGGAAATAGATATCAGTGAAATAATGAGTAGAATCAACCAGAGATTCCACAGGAAAATATACTTGGTGAATTACAGAAAGATATAGAATGGATCTTGACAAAATCGGTAGTTACTGTAACTGCGATTTTTGCTTATAACCTCTAACACATGTCTAAGAATAAGATATGTAAACTTCGAATATACTTTTTATATATTGCACTCTATGTGGTTACTGTTGCAAAAGTTAATTTGGTGTGCCAGCGGCTGGTGTTTCAAAGTAGTTTTTGCGCAAGCAAGAACCATATGTTTTCGATTGGCAAAGAATCATAAGAACAATCGTGTTTATAGAAGCAATTCAGTTTGGTGGGTAAAGAAGAACTCTTGAACAATGCGCGACGTCTGTGGACATGCATTATTCTTTTGAAACATGGGAGATGTCAAGCTCTGAATGTTTGTTAGGGCTAAGGCTTCTATACCCAAGATATCAGCCCTGGCTTTTCAGTATACTGATAATGCATATTAGAGGATGCTGGAATATAGTAAAAAAACACCGCATTGTGGTGATGCATAACATAACACTTTTACAGTCTCTTACCACAGTCTGTTCAGGCTCTAATCCGTTTATTTTGGTTTTGCTGGTAAAAGCAGGATTCAGCAGTAAAGACAGTCTCGTTGCATCCAGTTGAAATATACGTCATTCAACGCATCATGCATAGCCCAAACGCTTGTGGCTTTGAATTAAGAGTAAAATAAGTAATGGATGCATTGTGGGTATTTCCAATCAATTGTAAATAACGTCGATTGTTACGAGTGGGGAGGAATGATTGGACTGAATGATTGGAATGAAAAGACTGAATTTGTGGTGCTGTGATTTATGATGTAGCTGAGGAGCTCTCACTCTTATGGGTGCTTGTTATCACGTACAATGACGTAAAGAGGTTATTGCAATCTGACCAGTTGGTCCACCGTTTTCTCATGTATTTAACGATAGCAAATTCATTTCACTAATATTTGATTTCGTTCAACACGATCATCAAATTTTTGTAAAATTATCTCATAGAAAACTCATGATGTAAATTTTACATGATTCACCTGCTTCTTTAAGATGTAGTATTTCATGTTGTCAGCAGTGTATAAGACATTTTCTGTCTCATAAATCATAGGAGAAGATAGATATTAAACTTATTTAGATGTCTCAAAAATCAGTCATAATTAACCATAGTCAAAAACCTGCGATCTTCAACAGTTAAAATTATCCTTTACAGTTATAATTAAAAATACAGTTAATTTCCATATTATTTGTGATTGACTGGATCAAATGATTTTTAATTCTTTATAATGCATTGTTTTATTTCTAGCACAATTTCAGAATAGCGGTTAGTATGTCTTGAAATATTCAAGATTTTTAATTCCCCATTTTAATGGAATAATAGGCCTAATATCTATAAAATGTAGAAATGAAACTATTAAATGTAGATTGAGAATTCTTATCTAATTCCCTGCTAGCAGGGAATTTCACCCTTCAGTACAGAAAGGTAAGTAATTTATGACAACTTATATAATAATATATTAACGGTGAATTTGTCATTATTAAAATTAATTCAAATGTAATTTAAGTTTAAGAATGTACTTCAAAATAAAAAATATTTTGGATATGATCAATGATATACAGCGTTAATTGCTCTTAAAACGAAAGTGTTAATTATTATGACTGTAAATTAAAATATATATATGCATATGATCGAATATTTTTTACTGTTCTCGTGATCATCAAGAATATAATAAGAAAACAACTTACAGATTAATCCAAAAATCAAAAAATTCTCTAGTCTACATACGAGCACCAAATTACTATTTATACCTTCAAGTACATTAAAAGATAATCTTTAAGTGATTTGTTTTCTTCATCTATAAATTCATGTAAAATAATTCATACTGTAAATAGAAATTCATCAAAGAAGAGAACTAAATTTTACTAACTTTAAGTAAATTTACAGGATTACATTATTAATTCAAGAGATTGAAAGCAATTAAAAACATTTACTTGTCCTTTATTATAATTACTATTTCATGCTACTTTCTGGGAACATTAGGATGAAGAGATGAATTTTTTAATCCAGAAATAAACATGAATGCGTATTGAGAAGGATCACTGAAATGAAAATAACATTATCATTGTTTCCCATAAGAGCTTTATTGCATAAATCCTTAAAACAATTCTAAAAGCGAAACAAGCAATATCAGAAATTAAAAAAAATATATATTCAATTGAGGAACTTTTAGGCACAAGTATTCCCAAAAGCATAGAAAAGTTATTTTCACATGATCAATGACATAGATATAAAATTTGAGTTTGTTTCAAGTTATAACGGGTAAAAAAGGAAAGGAGAGAGTATAAAGCACGGGGTAAATTTTAAAACTAAATTTTATATTTAGACACAATTGACAAAATGTGCAAAAAACTCTAAAACATTGAAGCAATATTAAAATAATACAAAAAACAAACATGTGTAGGACACACATAAGTTCTTTAAAATCCCCCTTCACTCTGCTGAATTTCTTATGTTGGCTGATAAGAGAGCTGTTTCCATACCTGTTACAAAGTGGATTTATTAGTTTTCTGAGAGAGATCCAACAAGATTGGATATTACTAAATTCCTTGTGACAGCAGATATTTTCCTATATAATGGGTTGATTTTAAGAAAATAAAAACGTTTTGTAGCTAAAATGCCTTACTTGCTTTGATGTTATAAATTAATAGTATTATATTAACAGTATTAATTACTGTTATTAATTATATATATATATATATATATATATATATATATATATATATATATATATATAATTTGCATTTCCGCTTATTCAATTAAAACTATATGAAGAATGGAGTGCGTTCAACTATTCATAAATAAGTTTTAATTCAAACCCATAAAATTGTTCGATAAATAGATTTATAAATGTTTATTTTATTTTGAGAATTTTTTCCCCATTAGCTGCGATAAGTTCCTATAACTCCGCAAAAGCTACTTAGCCCACTTATCCATACAATATAACGGAAGTGTTCTCGACTGGCACTGCCTATAATACTGCTGCAGGTTTTAGTCTGAAATCTACTACCGATGCTAACATTATCGATTAATCTTGACCGAAGAGATGTGGACCGTGAGAAACTCGAAGTTTTTCCACAAGTACTTTTGGAGATCATCTTATCTGTCCCTAGCAGATGCCAGTGGGGACAAAATCGATGGTCGAGTGGTTAAGAGTTTCCTGCAATTACCATATTATCTCTGTTTTTAATAACCTTTCACAGAAAGTATGCTTCCGGCTTATGGGTGCTTAAAATATAATTTCGAGGAAAAGTTTATTTCCGGCAGTTTTGAGTATAATTAAAAGCAATTTGTTTAAAAATATGTGATTTCCTTAAAGGGATTTTTTGAAAAAATTTCTCTTGATATGAATATAAATGAATAGATCTATGATTTATTATACAATATATAACTAAATTGCTTATAATAATATTTTTATTTAAAATATATACATGCAACAATACACAATAACTTGTGGAATATGGAATTGCTTATTCTAATATAATAAATTTGTTATGTGAAAAAAAATGTGTAATATAAATACATAACAGACTTTTTATGGATTATGTATATTCATATGTATGCAATTACTAAAACATGAAAAAATTATGTTTATTTGTATTTACTAAAATGAAAATAAAATAAATATTTTTGAGTCACAATTAAACTAAAAATTGTTGAAAAAAAAAATCAAACCTGTAAAAGCGAGTAATTTCTGACTTTAGTTTATAACATTAATATTATCTATCATTTAAAGTTGTTTCATAACTTTACATTTAATAATAAATTATCATTACATAAGTGTGTATTACAAAAATAATGTGACACATTCTAGGAATTCATAGCAAAATTAGTTGGTATACTAGAAATATTATTATTTATTTCATTTATCGTCATCCAAGCTTTTTTCTTAGAGTAGAAAAATTTCAAAGGAAGAATATAAAATTTGAAATGGATTTGGATGTGAGAAATAAATATATATAAAACATATGTAGTTATCTTTCGTAAATCCAAAATGAATCACAGTGAAAGATTGATTGAAATACTTTTTAAGGTAGATTTTCAAAGATCACATGTCATATTTATGTCAAGTTTGGGAAAAGAAAGCATTCTTCCTATAAATAATTGACATTATGGGAATGCGGTAAAATTTAACTCAATGTTTCATTAGTAACATAAGTTAATGTCAGGTAATACGTTTCATATAATAAATCCTAAAATATATACTGATATAATGGAGTTCTCATTTAGTCTACATAATTATTCAAGAAGGAATAAGAAGTGTGAAAACAACAAATGTTATATAATGTATTGTATCAATGCTGTCTCATTAAGTTCATAGAAAATCTAAGATTTTATATTAAAATTTCTTTACAAAATTTTAACCTACTGGACAAGAGACTGGTTACTGATTAATCGATTTGGAAATCATTCCGTGTACATCAGGAATAATTTCCAAACTAGTATTACTAAATGGCAATTTCCTAATGATTTTTATACGAATAAATCATATCTACAAAGAGACTTTCAAAAAAGTCAGAAAACCGTTTTCATTGCGTTTACAGTTATTAATATTTCCTCCCACAATAGAGTGTGAAACTAACTGACAAAACTTTTATATCAAAACGGCTCCATAGTTTAAATGCATTGCGTGCATATCAGCATTTAGATATACAGTGAAAAAGATACATTTTGAAGATTGCCGTCAAAAAGATGATAATGAAATTTGAATAGAATTGATTGTATTTTGTATGTTATCAAGAAGAAAATGAAATGTATTTGCAAAAAAAATAAAAATAAATAAATAAATAAAATAAAATAAAATAAAAATAAAAAATAAGTGTTGACAAAGCCGCAGTTAATACTACTAAATAATTAACATTGTTCAATCATTGCTCATCAGTAGCACGTGCGTTGTCTTTTCCTTGATGGTTATGTTCTACAAATTTGACTGATTACTTATCATCAATAATTTTACTTAATGGACATCAACATAATGAGTAATAAAAAAAACTATAATGCCAATCCCTAAAAAATAAAATTATCGTTCTTTTTAGTTATATTTTATCTGTTGAATTCGCAATTACGATTTGTTTTTTAAATTCATGTACGGAAAATAAGGATATTTCCAGCTCAATTCTATAAATGAGATCATTGTAAAAATCTTTTAAGTTTCAAGCATTTTGAGAACATTTTACCCATAATGATTTATCTAAACAGAATACTTTAAATTTAATTTGTAATACCTAAGTTTTTTTTTAATTTTATTGTTCTGGTATTGCGTGCTGTAGCACAAAAATATATGTAATACATCATAAAATTATCTCAAAATTTGAAATATTTATTTTCAATAAATGAATAATTTTCAAAAAACAACGAATATTTTGTATAAGTCTGATTAGTGTAGAAGCAGTTATAGAATACAACTCAAACAAATAAGGAAAATAAAAACAAAGGAACCTGAAAAAGATAATGAATATTTAAGTGAAATATAACTAAATTTTTTAAAGGATGCAAAAAGCTCTCTCTTATTCCGTAATATATCTAAGAATTTATGATCAATGAATTACATTTAATGCTGAACATAAAAAGAAATTTAAACTATATATATATATTAACTGAGTACCGATGTTGAGGACCTGGGTTTGAATCCCGGCTAGGCTATGGATCTCTTCTTATGTGTTTCTTATCCTTTCCTCAGATGATGAAAATATGTGGCCCGCCCTATAAACGGGTTTGTGGTGATGTGACGTGGGTAGTGCTACTCACCTCCGTGACATGGTTCAGAGATGCCCCCCCACA
>JAPDSC010155522.1:0-10947 GCA_026290005.1 Latrodectus geometricus
CATTTCATACAAGACAGTTATTAGTTTAGTTACTTTATTAACCAATTTACGATCATTAATTTAAAATATATAGAAGAAAAAATAAGATAAGGAGAAATTTGAAGATTAATATAAACATAAAATATCGAAAAATAAATAGTAAAATAAATAAAATCATATGCTTAATTAATTAGATAAATAATATTGAAAATAATATGGTAAACTTTATTGAATAAATATAACTATGATATTTGTGAAATAATTCAACGCGTGAATTATAATAATTTAATAGTTTAAATTGTAATTACAAAACAAGTTATGTATCATAATTGCAGCATCGGCAATAGTTAAATTGGCTTCAATCTAATATGAAACTGCATTTGCAACAAATCATTATATGAAGTTCAAATAAGTGTTCACTTCGTATTAATTATAAATCTATTGCTAAAATAAAATTCAGTTCATTAGAAATATGATTGAAATGTTTCTAAATTTTTTATTAAAAATATTTTTGAAATATTTCTAATGAGGAATTATTAAAATATTTTATATTATTCTACCTAATTTCTTTAACAACACTGTTCCAGCTTAAAATAGTGGACAATTCTAAGCAACACATTTTGAACATCAAGATGTCTTTTCAGAAGAATATTTGTAAACATTCGGACAAATTTAACTGTCTGAAGGAAGTATTCCAGTGAACTAATAAGGATTTTCTACTTACGTACATTCAAAAACAAGAGTGCAATAATAATCTTTCCTTTTTTTTTAACAGTGATTGGTATCAAAATTAGAAATTATCTCTGTGAATCAGGGTCATATTTTTGTTGAGTTTTGATCGCAGTAATCTGTTAGAGGTAATTATTTATAGTTGGTTCTACCTGTTTCCATTAAAGATTTAAGATCATCGTAAACAAGTCTTAATGTATTTAAATTAGGAAGGCTAAATAAAGTATTCACTTAGTCACTTTAGATAATTGTGTCCTCATGTTGTAGGTAATGCTTTTAAAAATTTATCAGATAAACTGGCTCAATACAGCAGATAATCAAACTCTTTTAGGAGATCATACATGTTATTATCTGCCCGATATCATAATTTATTGATGATATTTCATTCATTATGGGCTACGTTCACGTACCGTAAGGGAGAAATCCTAAAAACACTCCAAAATTTTCACCAGGAATGGTCATTATCAAATATGAATGAAAATTTAGATAAATTATTAATAATTCATGGTATGAGTTAATTAATACTTCTAGATAAAACTGAATTTTTTTCATCAACCTTTAATTTTGTTAGCATTTTGCTCCATATTCCATCCACATATATGTTAACTGCTATTTTAATTGTCTTACATGTAATATTTACAAATGTTCACCCTAACGAGATTGTTTTTATTCTTTTCTTAATGAAACATTATCATTGAAATATGGCAGCTAATTCCCAAATTTGTGAACATTAAAAGGAAAAGGTATTCAATAGATTTGTGATAAAGTATAAAAAAAGATTTCTTTTAATAACCTATATTATTTAAACTTATATCTTACTAATTATATACATTTATACTTAAATATTTATTATGGTAGAAATAAACAATAGAATTTCTTTTGATTTCAAAAATAACATATTTCAACAAACGTGGAAGTACTTTTACATAATAACAAGATACAATACTGTTTCTCATTCAATACTTCATGAGTCATCAATTTCATAAGTCATGGTAATAACTTAAATCTATTGGATCCCTCGTTGCTTTCTACAATCAAATAATTGGTTTTTTATAAATTTCATAATTTAAGATCCATATAATTTATTTACAAATCAAAATATGGTTTTTCATAATAAAAAAATTGCTTTGCGAAACATTATAAATCAAAGTATCGCGTGTATACATTGCTTATGAAATCTTTTACTCGTTTTATTTAAATCGTTTCAACTTTGTGTTTAATATTGCATTATGTCTGAATTAGTTCTCTCAAAATATTTTATACTAAATCTGAATCTATAAAATTATTAATGATTTAAAGAAAA
This sequence comes from Latrodectus geometricus, assembly GCA_026290005.1. Lineage (NCBI taxonomy): Eukaryota > Metazoa > Arthropoda > Arachnida > Araneae > Theridiidae > Latrodectus > Latrodectus geometricus. The sequence goes on from JAPDSC010155522.1 coordinate 2,012, forward strand.
CTAAAAACTGGGGAAGATATGTAATGCAATGACGTTATTAATTAAGTGTAAATGATGTAAGTCTGGTTCCTCAGAACCTTCTAAAAATACAGCATTCTTTGTAATGGAAGATATTTAGTTCGAACTCAACCTCTCACTGCCTACGCGAAGTAGATATTGCTCTGCTTTCTGCATGGACTATGGGTCCAGCTTTAAGTTTACCAAATTTCTAGGACATGGTTGCAAATTTTCCTTGTTTTCAAAATTGCTATGAATATTTTTAGTTCACTTTCTGTGAAGGATCCACCTAAATAAATGAATGCAGTGTATGTTTATTGCAGTGTACTTTTATGTATGCTTTTTATGGTTTTTAATATTTTTTATAATATTGTGTAAATTGATTGCCATATGCTTCTCGTCGAAAAGAGCGAATAAGAGATACATATTGAAAAGATATACAAAAAGCCTTCCATACAATAAATACAATTATATATTCTAAAATGTCTTATACATTCACATCCAAAAGTAAATGTTTCTTTCTATGATACTATTTACAAATATTTGTAATTAAGTAAATTGAAAAGTATATATAATTCAAAGAATTGATTGTATTTTTATTACTAATTCTTAACATATATTTTGATTATTTCTAAAATTGTTTAATTTAACAATGTATAGACATTCAGCCTCAATTATTGCCTTTTGTCTCTCTGTCAAAATGAGTGACAGTTTAGGGGGAAATGGTTAAAGATAAGCCGTTAAAATACTGATTTATCCAAAAGCTCACCAATTAGCATGATCTGTTACGTGTCGCATATAGCGATGAAAAATATTTCATACTAAGGCCCCAATCCTCTAAATGCATACGTTTAGCGCAACCCATACTCAACCATGGAAAATAACTCATTTATCTGTTGTCTGAATTAGCAGAAAGACATTAACTTTCCCTACAATAATTTAGCACGTGATTAACTTTATTATTATATAACAAACGACAAACATAATTCAAAAATAAATTTAATTTAAAAGTGAGACGAACAAAATTTTGTAACTTAGTTACCAATTGCATCTATTCACTGTCAAAATTTAATTAATTAAAAATTAATTATCATTTACTTTAAGTAAATAAAACTATCAGATTATAAACTAATAGAAAATATACAGTGTGCTAAATTTACTTTAGTTTACATTATTAATTATTGGACTTTGAAGTGTGTTAAAAATACATAATATTTAAGCGAATCTCTTACCCTTTCTATGCATTAAAATAAAATATTTAAAAATATATCTATTATTTATATCAAATTTGTTTCTTTAAGTTACAATTATTAAAATCTAAAATAAAAATAAACATTATCATATATACATAAATCACTTATTTTCAAAAAGGAAATAATTTTTTTCTAGCGTCCATATATTCATCATAAAAAATTGATAGCTTTTTTTATATTTAACATTGCTTTATCACATGAATATTCTTTTTATTTTTTTCTTATCAATTAGTTATGTGAATTATTCAAGTTCATTCAAGTGGAATGTAGATACTATTTTAGCTTTGGAATTTATGAATATTTGGCATATAGTTTATTGTTTTAGCTTCAGTTGCGCAAAAACTCAATAAAACACCAATTATTAAATTATTTTTATCCACTTTCTCAAACTCACAATAATGGGAAACGAAAATAATTATACAAAATTTCATGTGCATTATATTTATAAAAGCATATTATATAAAACGCATAATTTAAAGATCGTATTATTATATTTTAACAATACGATACAGTATATATTCTCTCTCAAAAGTTTACAACTGTTTGATTATCACTTATATAAAGTTTTATTTATATTAGAGAATCAACAAACGAATCACATCCTTGTATTGTATTCTTATATTTTTAAAAGCCGACTGATGGCTGAGTAGTTTAGCATGTCTAACTCCAAGGCACTTGGTTCCGGTTTCTAATCCCAATTTTGGACACGAATGTTCCTTTCTCTCTCTAGGTTTTTTTTTTCCTCTTTCTTCAAAGATGTTGGTTGATTGTGATCTACATTATAAATGTGTTTGTTGTGGTATGACGTAAGTAATGCCACTTCTTTCCATGACTTAGTTTACTGGAACCTACAAAGATAAATTATTTACAGTTTCCGGCTTTGTTTTGGTGACGTGTTAGATCCTTCAGCTCCAGTATATAGAACTTTGCATGTCTTAAGAATATTGCTGTGGAGACAAATTAATCCTAGTTTCTATCTTAATCAGCAAATTAAAGAAAAGAATAGTTTTCAGTGATAACTAGTAGATCAACCAACAGAGTCACGGTATTGCTTTTCAAAAATAGTTTTATGTATAGTTTTTCAACACAGCAATTATCTTCCATCTAGAACAATAGTCATATGTACAGCTATGAAATAATTATTATAACTATGCATTTATTGAATAGACTATGCATTCAAAATGCTAATATCAATCAAATTTGCTTTATAAAAATATTTGTTTTATAGAAAAATGGTATAGTTAAGTTAGAAATAAATTAAAAGAAATATTTAGAAAACACTATTTCACATAGTTAGCATATGTGTTCATATTACATGGTCCGTAAATTGCATTGTTACATTTCAAGAAATGATGCTTAATATTTAGGAAGGAAAAAATAACGGGATAGGAACTCAGAAATTAGAAATATTTTCATTTGAGATTATGCTCGTTGTCACACGGACGAATATCATTAGTTGTTTTGGGATAGTTAATCATCTCTCTCTCTCTATAAAGTACTATCTATCGTACATAGTTGGATACTATAAATGACCGACTAACGTAAAAACAAATTGATTTTAACCTTCTGGTAACAAATATCTCAGTATGTTAATGAATATTTAAGCCATTGCTACATCAAAATTATATAACTAATTTTCAAAAGATTATTCCGAACCAAAGTTCTAACTGATGAAATTTTCACACACACACACAAAAACAAAACACTCGTTTAATCTGAATTTTGTATTTATTATCGATAAAAAATAAAATGTGAGTTTTAGCGAAATATTTTCTAACCTTCCACATAGTTATATTTATTTTTACATATTGTAGTTTTCATTTTTGCATATTAAGCTGTAACCAAATATTTTTATCACGTAATTTTGAGTTTCACTATTGAGTAAAATTAGAAAGTAAGGTAGTATAAGGTTACTTTAATTATGTTATTCATCAAGTATACCTAATATTTATACCTCAGTTACAAATATAAATATTAGATATGTCTGGCTGTGGATCCTCATTTCCCTTTTTGTACGACTTTACGATAACTAAGTATTTTTATTCTGTAACTTTGGGTTTCAAATTTGAATTAAATTTGTTAGTAAGAATGTTATATACGGCTGTCTTAACTATGTTATTTAACAGTTATATCTTATATTTATGTTTCAAATGGGTATGGTGTTTAAACTCATAAAATGGGCCAAAACAAATTCAAATTGGTAAATTCAATTGCATTTAGTGTTTGTTTACAAATCTATAAAATAATGAATGATTTTATAAAAAAATCTAGGAGTCAATTTCTAAATCAAGTCAAATCCAATCTACATCCAATGTCGATTATTATAAAAATATAATTCCTTAGAACATTTGGTTCAGAACATTTGGAAACATTTGGAAGCAGATCACTATTATTTGAACAACTTTAAAAGAAGTAATTCGGAAATTCTGAATTCACTTTGAATACTTTATCCCTTTAACAATTTGAATTCAGCATGTTGAAAATACTTTATTTATAAATTTATTCTAATAGATGTAATGAAACTTTATTATACTCTTTCTAATAAATGAGATTTTTAATAAGCATTTAATATTTAATTATTTAATATTCAAAATTTTGAATGCTTGGAGGAACAATTTTTACATAATGGATATTTAAATTATTTAACATATTGTCAATTGCTATTCTAATAAATATTCAATCCCTTTAAAATAACTCATTTGAATTCATTGTACCGTAAAAAACAGTACAATGAATTTAAAGGAATTATTCATACAGAAGATTGATTAAAATCTACTGCGAAAACGTGGCTTGAAGCGAAAAATTGTTAATTGCTTTGGTTCCAGACATTTCTATAGTGTTGTTGTCTTTAAGTTGTATAAAGTTGTAATATTTAATTTCTTTCTTTTAGTTTTCATTTAAAATTGGTGAATAAAATATTTTGATCAGATTGTCACGAGGTGTCCCATGGCCATGTTTAATCACATTTTCACTTTCAAAAGATAAAATGTTTTCAATCAATCTGTAGTGATATAAAAAATTTTTTAATTTAATATTTAGTATTATTATAACAATAAAATTACAATGAAAATTTATACTTCATAAATTCTTCTTTTAGTATTAAATTATTAAATAATAATTAAGTCTTTTTAAGCAATTTTTTTATTGAGAGATAAGAATTAATCCGGGGATAAAAACATTATTTTTATGAAATACAAAATCACTGAATACATCTTTCAAACAAAAGCACTGTGACTTTTATATTTTAATAAAACACTATATTAAAAACTGGAAACTTTTTTCGTAATTCTAGTGATTCTGAATAATAAATACTTGTTTAAAATATCATCGTTTTAAGCAGCATTTCGCTATTTTACATCATTTTTAGTATCTGCATCATTAATTTATGATATTTGATTTAAATATTTGCTGATGTTAAAGGGGCTGAAAATTATTGAATTAGAAGCAAAAACATTATTTAAAATACTTTTGTTTGTAAATAATTTACATTAGCTTGAAAAAATAATCCATTATTTTTACATGAACTTCAATGCATGTTTTACATGTTTTTATTGGCTTTGTGCAAATGATTTTAAACCATTTTGTGGCTGTTTTTAGCTACTTGACTACTTATTCAACTACAATGCTGGTTATTTTTGGATGTTTTTGTGATTTTATCAAAACTTTCAATGATCAACCAACCTACGCCATAAGCATCTTTAACATAAAATATCCTTAATCGAATAGATGGAACCAAAATTACACCTAAATGACTGTTACAGTATTAGAACCATAAACACTATTCATGATTTTCAATTGTCTCATTTGTATTTTCACATTTATCAAAGTAAGAATGTACTACGTTTTCTCTTTGTTAATTTAATTTTTATAAGTCTGTAACTTATAACTGAATGGGTCAAGTAAAAATCAGCAGAATGTTTTTTTTTCTTGGTGTGGATTGTGATCTTTCCAACGAGCATAAATATGAAATTGTATGATCAATATTTAATGAGATATCGAATGTTATCATTTATAGACCGAAAAAATAATGATTTATTTTTCTCAAGCTAATACAATTCCCAATTTTAATTTACCCATTAATTCCGAGTTCAATACCTGAGTTGAATACCAAATGGTCAGAACTTAGATTTTCAATTTAACAATTCGGGGTGTTGCAATGGTTTGCAACTTCCTTTAAATTAAGCTGCGGTAACCTTAAGATATTTTTTGTCAAACAGTTTTTGGTAATGCAGAAGCAGACAGCAAAATAACAATAAGAATTCTTTTTAACATCCTTATGTCACAAGGCAAGGAATCTCAGAGAAACCTTTGTATTCACCAACACCGAAAATCATGCAGAAGGTATAAATATAACACATGTCATATATTGCTTACGTTTAGCTTTGTTTGAACCTGTGAAGTTCACTCTGAATATCAAGTTTGTCCCTTGTGTCATATTGAATATTTAAGCGATTACTATGTCCACATATAGTTCTAAATAATCACAGAAATTCTCTGTAATGGTAACTTTTCATCAATCTTTCTAATTAAGATTAGTAATCTTTCCTAATTAATAAAAATAAAATATATTTTCATCCTAACAAGTTCATGGAAAAAAATATTTATTTAATTTTCTGTGAGAGTGTTGGTACATTTTGTCAATATGAAATAATTTATTTACAGTTGAAATAAAAAGCATTTTTATAATCACTAAAAATAATTAGTGCTTGGAGTCACAATTATTATGCGTTAAATTAGATGTCAATAATTTGATTTTTAATAACTTCAACTTAAAGTTGGAACTCTTTAGTTTAATTATAATTGTTGGTTTTCACATTGCTTACATGTTTTTTGTTGAAAGGTTTTCATAAGAATTAATGTAATTTTTTAAAATTTTGAAAAATAATTCCTGATTCCAATGATAACTTTTTAAAACGCCTCAAATATTTGAAGGAAATATAATTATAAATAAAGTTTTAAACTATAAATTCAATTTGATATGAAATTTGTCATATAAGTTAAGAATATTTTATGAAATTTTATTTAAAAATATTTGTTTTATTTACCTCTTACATTTTATTGCTTAGCTAATTTAGAGTTTTAGAAAAAACTGGTAAAATATTTTTAAAAGATTTTAAAGAGCAAAAAAATATTTTATATTTAAAACATTTATCTACTGAATTGAACATTTTTTAAGTAATTTTATATAATGAATTCTAAAGTTGCATCTAACGTTTCAAAAGTAAATTTACGAATCATTGTACGTAATAGCATAGGTCCTTGTAATTCTTTAAAAAGCATATGCTTCTATATTTGTCTAGTATTGTTGGCTAAGAAAATAAAATAACGTAGAGTTCAACTGTGTTTACTATGTTACAAAAAGATGAATAATATAAAAGGTTGTATCTAAGAAAATTAATAAAAATGATGTAACAATAATTGATTATACATTTTTCAGCTCTAAACAAGATTCTGCTTATGCCTATAGCTCCAAGAACTGCTCTTTAACTTCAAGTATTTAAAATAAATTACCATTTTTTAAATGATTGATTGTAATACATTTGATATGCAATTTATAAAATTACGGATGTTATGAAACTTTTTAAAATTGGGTAATAAAATAAACAAAAAATTATAATAGAAAATGCAAGAATGGAAATTCTGTTGGTGTAAATTCTCCTGAAAATGCTAAGACATATCAAATATAATTAATAACTTTAATAATTAAGTTTATTATACTTTTTCATCTAATGTGGTAAATATTATATTAGTAAATATATTCCTTCAAAACATCTTTCGGAGAAAACTAATAAATATATTTTTAATTGCTAGTTTTAAAGGAATTTCATCTATTTATTTTGAAAATACTTCATTATCTGAGAAAAATATAATAATAAATTTGCAAATATATTTAACGAGCTAGAAAATAATAAAGTAATGAAAGTTTATGTAAAATAAAATTAAACTCAGCTACTCGAATGGTTTAATTCAGCTGAAATTTTTCTTATATGTAAAAAATAGAACCTCTTATGGAAATCTCTTACTTAAAAGATAGTCATCTTACGAATTTATTTATTTGGAGCTCAATGAACTATACAAAAGACTTCACTTTCATGTGACAGGGCTCATGAAATATTTTCCTTTCGTTTTCAAAGTTATTTCAAAGGAAAACTTTCCCTATTTCTAGTCAAAAAAGATAAGAGAACATAAAATAAAATAAAGATTCGGAATTGCCAAATGAGAATGATAAATGATCCAGTGACATCATAAATTTCCTTTATCTTCATATTTGTCAAATTTCTTAATTTCACATGTTCTGTAAGATAGATAGTCTTTTAAATTCATATTGGTATTTAATAACTATAAAATAAGGTTTTTTTTAAAAAAAAAAAATTAATTTTTTAGAGCACTTTCCAAAAGATTCAGATACAAGATTTCTTCATAAAATATTATGCAACAATACTTTTATACTAATAATTATACATCATATGTAAACTTCAGTATATATGTTAGGAAACAAAAAATTGGTTTGATTAATAAGAGAAAATATTCATTTTATAAATACAAATTAAGAATGTTAAAAATTCAAATCAATGACAGATGAAATGATATTTATAAATTTTAAAATTATTTATTTTTTATTTTAACATAAAAAAATTTATTTAAATAACTTATCTTTGATTTATAAGTTCTATCGTGACAGTTTTAAATTGTTAAAGTAAAGAATTTTCATTAAAATATGTGTTTTTTTAATGATAGTTTACCTCATAAAAAATATATTAAATTATAATTTTTATTTTAAAAATTTAAAATTAAAGAAATTGTACTTAAACATGTTAATATTCGAATCTAACAAACAGTGAGCTCAGGTTAAAAAAATATTAATAAATATTTCCAAATGTAAATAAAAATATAACAAAATAAATTTTATCTTGCATTAAATATTTCAAACCCAAAAATTGAAATATATCATCAAAATTGCATCATCTTTTCAATTAATAAAATATTTCTTTTATATTTATCATGGGTACAAAAAGCTGATTTAAGTCAAAAATAATAAAACATTGGTTTTTTGGGAAATAAATTTATATTCTCAAATCAATAACCAAATATGTGTTAAAAATAAAAAATAATAGAATGTAAAGCTAATATAATAATACTAAAAAAGATTTTAGAAAGTAATATATTTTCATATAAATAAAGAAATAGTTATTTTTTTAAGAGTAATTATAAACAAATTTCAAAAAATAAAATAATTACTAGCGAGTTTTATTTCTAAAAAAAAAAAGTAATTAATAATATTATTCAAGTTCAATGAACTATGCAAATGTATAATAGATGCAATACTTTAATCTATATTTTAAAAATCGAATAGATTTTTAAATTATAAAATCCACATCTGTAATATATATAAAAATGCATTTCATCAAAAAGCAAAAGAGTTTTATATTTTATAAGAATTCCATATTTTTTATAATATACATATTATGAAAATTTTTGATAAAATTTAAAGTAAATGAAATAAAAATATATACATTTCTATCAAATGCTTCGCTTTGGATCCTATTAAAGTTACCGTATAAAATAAAGCCAATAGAGTTCAATAAACCTGGAAAATAAATTGTATACTTACAGACATAAACATTTCTTATTTACTTCTTAATCTATAATAATAAAAGCAAGTGTAATGTGTCTGTCCGTTTGTCT
>JAPDSC010155523.1:0-11524 GCA_026290005.1 Latrodectus geometricus
TACATTTATTGGATATAAAACTTTAAAATTTGGAGTTATGGATGCTGTCATATGTTTTAATGATGGTTTAATTAGTCGTACTTATGTCATGAAAGAAATGGGCATCCTGTTTGGTGTCAATATGTGTGACTCACTTAGAAAAATGGATAAAACACTTGAATCTGCGAAGCAGGATTACTCATACAAAATGTGAGCAAGGATGCTCGAAGATAATAAAGGTAAGAAAAAAAGAAACGTGATACATGAGAAATATTGTTAGATGACCAATATGAGTCAGGAAAATTTTATAAATGCTTATTTTTAATAGATACTTTTGGTTTTTTGCAATTTTCTCAAAAAGCTGTTTTTGAATATTCAGGTACGCTCGTACAAAAACTTTCTTGTTCCAAAAATTTGAAACTTTACATGCTTATGTACACACCTTATGTATATTTAATGAAATAGTTAAAATTTATTTTGTGCTTTATAGTTTTTCTTAAAAATAGGAAATTTGTATAAAAATTATCTAAATTTTAGATTTTTTCAAATTCTATATTTGTTTTGATTTTGTATAAAAAATTATAAATGTATAATTCTAAGCAACTTTTCTTTAGTTTTCAAACATATTTGCTTGTATTTATGGTAGTTTTGTGTGATTCTTTCATTTAAAAAAAATTTTAAGCATACCACAAGAAACATCAGTCATAAAAAATACTAATACACATTAACATCTTAAAATGATTAAAAAAAATAATTATATATTTTTATTTGTGTTTAGGTTTTTTTATGAATAATAAAAATGTGTTCTATACATAACTATTTTATTTGAAATGTTAAAATATTTTTTTAAATATTTTCACAAACCAAAAAAGAAGTCTTAGTAATAAATAAATCTTTGACTAGGAAACATTGTCAATAGCAAAGAAGGCTATGTCATCAAACTTCAAAATAGATTTATAGCAGAATTTATGTTTAATAGTTGAGATACAAATCTTAACAAAAAAGTGCGTGCGAAATAAAGATTTTTTTAATCTTTATCTGTTATTTTATTTTATTTTTATTTGTTATTATTTGTCATCTGATTCACAATTAAAAGGTTTTAATTTTTTATGAAGAAAATTTTGTGTTGATTTTATTTTAGAAATTTTTTTTCTATTTACTCTAAATATTTTCTTATTATAGAGTTAAATATGTAAAAATTTTCAAAAAACAAGTTTTTATTATTATTTTTTTATTTTTTTTTTAAAAAACTAATTTTTTAATTTACTATTTAGAAAACTAGAAATCTAAGTCTATTCTGAATCCTATTTGCTTCCCTAGGAGTTTACTTATAAATTAAATATGCTGTGGCAATAAAAAATAAATTAAAATTTTATTGCTGTAACTTACTTTTTTTAAAAAAAAAGTTTGATCTAGTATAAACTTAATAAAGTTTTTCATTTTTATTTTTAGGTAAAATATGAGTTTCTTTGTTGAAACTTTTATTACTAATGCTTTTTTTTGCATTGGTAATAGTTAACACATCTTTATGAAACAATGAAAATATCTTTCTTAAAAATTATTAAGTTCCTCTTATATAGATATAATATATTTCTGTTATAATATAATTGAATTCATACAGCTATCGAAATCAAAAATAAATAGATATTTATTTTATTTTATAAATGTCATTATCATATCATTGATTATCATTATCATATCGTATCATTGTCATTATTATATCGTGGATTTAAAAATACTATCATGGAACCAAACACTTCATATATATTACATGAATCATTAGAAAATGCAAATTATGTACCATATGCCTTATGTATATATAAATGCATAATTATATAAATAGTAACCTTTTTTTATAAAATGCACGCTGAAATTCTATATAGTAAACTAGATGAAGTGTCATAATAAGCAAAGATTAATTTGTATATTAAACAAAATAATTTTCTACTTCGGCTCTGACAAACTTATTTGTGGCCATCTTTATTTTTGTTCTTTCAGGAAAACGAATGGTGCCGTGAGATAAAACTACGTCACTTAAAAAATATCATTTCATTGATTTTTAAATGGAATGTCTGTTGAAATGATCGCTAAAACTTTTGACAGAGTCAGGCATGATGGACAGTTGCTGAAAATAGGCATCTCGATTTTTGACTTAATCCTCCTAACGCTTGAGGAGTGATAACGTTATAATACACAACTCACAGTTTCTAAATAAATTTCCTTGCTTCATAATATACTCAATTTTGCTATGACGTTAAAAGTAAAAATAATTAGAGTAAATACTTTTTTCTAATTATTTTCCATTAATTTTTAGAAAATAACTTAACAGATTATCTGCAATTTTACTTTACAAAAATGATAGGATATAAAAAATTTAATTACTTATTGTTTCTTAGAAATGTAATATCTATTTATGGACAGACTTCCATGATTTGTCAAACAGAATGATTCGCTCTTATTTCTCGGATTTTGTATAGTATATTAAACAACTAGAAGGATATATTTTTCTTTATTCACATACATACAACCATACGTACGCACACAACCATTCATATACGGGCATATACTATAACTCAGTGTTTCTCAACCTTTTAGTATTCACGGCCCAATTTTCAATCATAATTTTCATCGCGCCCCCCTCCCCATCGCATACAATAATATATATACAATAATAATGTATTTTGAGTATTTTGGCGCTAAACCTACACTACAACCGTAATTTTAAACTTTACAAATTATCAAGAATACCGAAATTTATTGACATTTTGCAACACCGATCCTCAGCATTGAAAAAACAAGAATCCTATGCTTTTTTATTGCTCTTGCGTCCCGCCATGTCGGGCATTCTCATGGTTTCGCGAGAAGTTTCGATTTGTTTGGAATTTGTCTGGTCAGCAAAAAATTAAGCTGGAAGCGTGCGCAGATGTGAACAAATGTTTTCTCATAGGAAGAAGCAGAAAGTTCTATGACGCCAATTTCAATTCCAGACAATCTCATTGGAGTCGATCCTTCTATAGCTATTGAATCTATTCTGAATGTGTGTATTGAATATATTTTCGTGTAATTGCAATTCACCGTATTAAATATTGACGGCAGCAGACTTATGCAGAATCATGGATAAATTTTTAAGCGGGCGTAATCGAGCATTAGACGATAGACAAGCATCAACAAGTACACAGATGAGCGTGGTTTCGAAAATAAAATCAAGAAAATATTCTCAAGAATACTTAAGTTTTGGGTTCACTAGTACTGAAGTAAATGAAGAAGAAAAGCACCTGTGTATCATTTGCTCAAAAATGTTGGCCGCAGACACCATGAAACCTAATAAACTGAAACGACATTTGGAAACGCTTCATAGTGAGTACGTAAACAAACCCAGAGAATTCTTGCAATTAAAATTAAAATCATATGAAAAGCAAAAATAATTGTTTAAAAAAACTTTGTCTGTGAATGAAAAAGCCTTAATTGCCTCTTACAAAGTTTCATATAAAATAGCCAGATGTAAAAAGCCTCACACCATTGGTGAAGAGCTTATTTTGCCAGCCGCGATTGATACTGTAGAAATTATGTTTGGAGATAATTTTGCAAAACAAATGCAGTCTATACCTTTTTCAAATGATACTGTTGCCCGTCGAATCGCTGATATAGCTGAAGATGTAGAGTGTCAGCTTTTGTCGAAGTTGAGTTACAAATTGTTTTCAATACAACTCGATGAGGCAACAGTTAGTAATATAGATGCTCATTTCATTGCCTATGTTAGATTTTGTGATGATTTGTCAGTAGTAGAAGAATTACTTTTCTGAAAACCAATAGAACTCAAAGCAACAGCACTCGCTTTATTTGTTATCTTAAATGATTTTATGAATGAGGCAAACATAGAATGGAAACATTGCGTGGGAATATGCACGGATGGTGCTCGTTCTATGTCAGGAAGATTCCAAAGTATTCAAGCACTTGTGGAACAAAAATCGCCACAGTGCGTCTGGACACATTGCATGATCCACAGTGAAGCTTTGGCTTCCACGAGTGATAAATTTAATGCTTTTTGTAGGAAATTGGAATTGTGGAGCAGAAATTTAAAGCAAGAAAACTTAACAATGTTTGCAAATTTGAATGATTGTATTAAAATTTACAAGGCTGAAAAACAACATGTAAAAGTTGTTTTTGTAACCATTGAAAATCAGTTAGCAACGTTAGCAAAGAATTTTAAAAAGTACTTTCTTGCTGACGACAAACTGATATCAAGTTACAAGTGGGTGAGGGATCCATTTCAAAATACTCCCGAAGGACTCCCAATCGAAGAGGAAGAAACCTTCATAGACTTCACGGCAAGCGGTGAAACCAAGAGACAATTTAATAATAAATCACTCTTTGAATTTTGGGCAGGAGTGGATGATGAGTTTTCTGCACTAAAAACAAGGGCATTTCGCATTCTACTACCATTTTCAACATCTTACCTTTGTGAAACTGGATTTTCTGCGGCGGCTTCTTTGAAGACAAAATATAGATCTCAGCTAAATATAGAAAAAGAACTGAGAGAACTAATATTAAGCCCTCCTTCAAATAACTTTGCTCTGAAAGATAGGCCCAAGGAAGTCGCTAATAATTATTAAATTTGTTTTTAATTTAGTAAGTTGTTTTATTTTAATAAGTTAATTATTAAATATGTCGAAATGTATTTTGTTTTGTATGTGTGTGTTCTTTCTTTTCAGTCACTTAATCAATTTTTTAAATAACATTTTCTCTTGGATATGCTCGCGACCCCCCATTAGTGTGCTCGCGCCCCCCTAGGGGGGCGCGCCCCACAGGTTGAGAATCACTGCTATAACTGTTTTAAAATATTTTATCCCTGTATTTACAAAAAATGCAGAATCATAATTACTAAACTAAAATAAAGTCTTAAATTCAAGTAGAAGTTTGACTGACGTGAATTTCTAAACATTTGTTTATGTATACGCAAACGTTATAACATTTATTTTAAACTTCTACTTTAAAGAAAATTTTTATTAAACAAAATTAAAGCATTCGAATAAATTTTTAAAGTTATAATTTTACTGTTGATACATATTTTGTAATAAGTTTAAACACTATTGTTATTCAACAATAAATTCCTCATTTTATTGTTAAATAAGGAATCTTTAACTTAGAATTTACAATCACTTTTGATTACATATATAAATGCAATATAAATTGCACAGTTAAAGTGAAAAAATGTATGAAGAAATGGTTAGTAAGAAAAAAATTTGAAACAATAATTAAGGCCGAGCTTTTACTTGTGACTGAAAATACTCAAAAGCAATAAGCTTTCTCTTCTAAATGTTCTGCTAGAATAAATATTCTGAAAACTTTCAAAGGTCGCACAAGTACCATTTATATCCCCATAGATTATCAAAACCCATTTCTTACATTACTTGAAATTATCTAAATTTGAATTTAAAACATGTTATGACAACTTATAAAAGTATACTTCTTACTTTCTCATTTTTTGTTTTGTATTTTATCCAATCAGTTTTTGAGTTCTGTCTCTCAAATCAAAGTCTTTTTTCTTATCCATATTAACAATGGACGAGAAATTCACGTTGTTCCAAACAACATTGATAGTAATCTTAAGAACCTTCTTTACTGTCTTAGTTGGATATTTAAATGGATTTCACATTATGAATTTGATAGCATGGTTTAGAAAATCCAGTCTTTTATGATCGATCACTTTTGCATTGGTTTACTTTTCTTTTAGTTCACGAACTATGGTTTACTTCTTTCAGTTATTGAATTGTATTCTCTGCAAGTCTCTATAAGTAATTATTGTAAATTTGTTGAGTTTGTTGAGAGATCTATCAAACATACCTATCTCACTTCACTTGAAATTAGCATTTGAATTTTGAAGACATTTAATTTCCATACCAATATATTTTAGTTTGATATAAAATTATGTCTTTAAGAAAATTATTTACAAAATCTTTTGAAATATGAAAATATGATACTACATTAGAATATTTAATAAGATTCATATATTTTGGATTATTTTGTAAGCAATTAGAGTCAAATGAAACTAATACAAGTTTAGTGTGTAAAACAAAGTTGAAAGGTGTCTTTCATTATTACATAAGTATTTAAACTACACGTATCTTTCTCTCATTTAATATTGGTTGCAAAAAAACCGAGATTAATCAATAGATTTTGATTTAAAACAATTAAACCTTTCTAATAGTTAAAATGAAAATAAAAAGTACCCACAAATTAATTGATACTGAGCATATAAAAACGTGACTTAAAAAAAAATTAACTTACCATTTTAATACAACTAAAAGAATCTTACTGATTTTTCATTTGCTATATTTTTAACTATTATACATTCTTATTTATTTAACGAATAAAAATATTAAATACCTGATTTTATAATCGTAATCATACTCTAAGTTAAAATAGTATTTATAGTTTCAGTTGAAGTAATTTTTGTCAAATGTCAATTTGAAAATAGTTTAATTGCATTCAGTATAACATATATATAATTTAGCAATGAATAAAGGTTATTCTCTAGGACTCCTTTTTTAGTAGGTAATTAGATAAATTTTTTAAAAGGTAAATGATATTAATCATATCATTATTATTTTTTTTTGATTTTAGGTCCTTATAACAATGTTTATATTTTAGTTGAGTTTAAATTTAAAAGGAATGGTTAATTTTATTCACTTCTTTAATTATAATAACATTTTAATTTTGCAAGCAGTAAGAGCTTCAAAATTCATTTTTTTAATTAACTTGTTTTAATTAAGATGACCGTGCAGATTAAGAAAAGCTCTTTAAAGAACAATATATCTAATATTTTGACTGATTCAAATTCTAATTGTGTAATTAACAATGTCTAACATGCACACATGATAATAAATAAACTTAACATAGCTTAAACTTTCCCTGAAAATATAAACTGTCAACTTAAACTTATAATTATTTTAACGTTTAATTATAAAATTTTATAAACTAGAATAGTTATTAAGCCTTTCTATGCGAAAACACTTATATCTTTAAAAATAAATTTAACAAGTTTTGGAATGCTAATCAAGAACACAATGTTGAATTATCGCAAGAGAAATTTCCTTTATAAATAAGAAAGTGAAAATAAAAATATCACAATTTTTGAAAATTAACTATTTGTTCATTTTAAATTACTTATTAGACATAGCGAATCTTAATTAAATTAAAATTAAATAATAAAGTAATAGATAAATAATATAAGTTGAAATTTATAGTCATATATATAAATTTAGTTTTTTTTAATAATAAGCATTTCAGACTTATATTTGTTAATATTTTTATGAAAATTGTCCACAAAAATTTTAAAGTGTAAAAATGATATAATTTCAGTTTTAATTATTTAACTATAGATTTCATCATTAGTTGAAATCGATTACTCTTATGTAATTTTTTATTTAAGAGAAAATAATCGTACTTGAATCTCTTACTGAATTTTAATTAGATCATGAATAAACAGAATAAGAAAAATAATACAATAAATAAGAATAACATATGAGAAAGAAGGATAAGCTGATAACAGAGAACTGAAATGTGTTGGAGATAATTTCTTGTAAACATAAGAAACGGAAGGAAAATTGAGAGAAGAAATATAAAAGCATGTTAATTTTAAGTTAATTTATAATGCACTACATTTTAAAAGTTTATAGTTTACAATAATTTTATAAACAGTTTATAATTTATGTTAATAATCAATTTCTGAAAAAACATTCTTCAGAATTTTTGACTTTGAAAAAAACATTATAGTTTTGCTTTATTATGCAATTTAATAAGCATTTAAAAAAATCGTATATATTTCAAAATTCTTTTATTTATTTTATAGTTATAGGGGATATTTAAATGACACAGATTGTAAAAATTAATTTCGTTTGAAGTAATAAACTCGATGCCCTTCTTCAAAATAATATTGTGCTTTTCTCTACCGCTTTACAATTTTTAGAATTTTGAATCACATAGATTTATTTTATATCTCGCCACACATACAAATATTTTATAACAGAAGAATTGAATGCCTTGTTTTCTTGTATTACTTGGATGATATGATTAAAATAAATGACTAATATTTAATTAATTTGAAAAAAATTTATAATTTATTTGTTGAGTTAAGTGAAATATATACAAATTTAAAATCATATTACTTTTTAAGTTTGTAAATGTTTATAAAGTTATATGAATTTCATAAAATGTTTCAATTATAAAAAGTAAAATTGAAAATAGGCTTCAAGTGTATTAAAACTTATTTGAAAACTATTACGGCCGTATTCACCAACCAGAGTCAAACGAGGTTTCAGGGTAAAGGGCGAGTTAAGTCATGAAACGTTATTCACCACGACAAAAACAGCGATTAACTCTCCTTTATGGATTCTTAGAATAACCCTACGATTTCGGAATGTTAGAGCCGAGTCAGCAAACAATGGCGGACATAAGCGATATGTTTGTTGACATTGATGTGCAAGATTTGCAAAATCTTGAATTAATGGAAATAAGAGCGAGATGTGTGTCTGAAAGTTGGCAAAATGATTTTGAAACCTTGGATGAAGTTGATTTTCGTAGCCGTTACAGATTGAATAAAAGTACGGTGGAACACATTCCCGCTCGCTACGATAACATTTTTTGCTAGCCAATCAGTTTACATTTTTTGCTAGCCAATCAGAAGCAGTCTTACATGTCATGTTCTATTAACTCCAAAGTTGTTTTACACGGGGATTTCCCCGCTTCATGAATAAGAATCGGCGAGTCATGCTAGAGTTGAGTTATATCCGAGATAAGCTACACTCAAGTTAATCCGTGTTTGGTGAATACGGCCGATCAATTCTGGCATTAAAATTATATTCTTTATTCAAGTTGACCCGGCCATAGAATGCATTAAATAAAGAACTGCATTTGCACAAAATTTTGTTCATGTCTTTTTCAAGAACTATTGCTCTCTTTTTCGTTTTGCGTCAAAATTGAAACCGATTTTACGAAACGTTTTATAGAAGACATACTGTTCCTAGCGTAGACAGATGATTTACACTAACATGGTTAAAATGATCTGATCAAGTGACTTTTCTGGCATGCTTGGAATGCTAATTATCATAATTACATGAAATCAGTCCACTATTTTTCCAATTTCAATTTTTTATTTTAAAAATTGAGAATAACTGTCTGTATTTGTTATTAGTAATCCCTTCTATTATTTGGACGATTGTCATGAATTAGAAATGTAATACATTGTATATTTCTATATTCATTTTGACTAATAATTATTGTAAAAATTGCTATAACATATGAGATACATCCTTGATAATAAAAAATATATGTACCTAATATCTTTGAAATACGTATTTTCAGATATGCAAGAATTCTTGTATGCAGTTTTGGATTCCAGATCAATTGATTTTTTTGTTATTTATAAAAAATAATTTGTTAATAGTTAAATTAGGTACTTAATCGATGCCTATTTTAATAATAATATAATATACGTAATTAACAAACGCATTACTTAAATTGTTAAATTAATTTAACAATGCATAATTATTTTTTAATTTGGGCACCTAAAGCATTTTTAAAAAGAACTTTTTTATGAAAAATTTAAAAGCTATATGAAGAAAGTTACATAATTACATGTTGAAAATTTTGTGATTTAAATTTGTTATTCATACACTTAGTAATTTATTTAGTTTTTGCAAAAATAATATTAAAAAGAAATATATTTAATAACATTTTCAATATTCACATTAAGAATTGGACGTTAGCTATAAAAAGTATATTAGTTAACTCTGTTAAGAGGTACTGTGTATAACATAAATTAGTAAATAGATGTTTGTTATTGGTATTAAAAGAAATTAAAGTTACAACCATACTTAAATACGATTTTTCTAATGTTATTCGCACAAAGGAGGACATTTTAAGAGAATATTTAAGTAGAGATAAATACTTGTTGTCTCTCATGGGACAGCTTTCAAAACATTTTGCGGCAAAATAAAGCTCTAACGCTTTGAACAAAAGTGTCTCCGAAATTATTATTATTTAATACTCATTCCGGAATTTAACTTACATGCAGGATGGTATTTACTAGCATGGGAGTTCCGCACCATGCTCAGTTACGCATCATGAGATACGTATCGATGTATGGAAGCAGCGAGGTTGAAAAACATTTCCGGCTTATAATTTTCATCATCATACTTTCCCATTACTTTCCATGATGGTTCGATAGTCGATACATAATTAGATCAACTTTCGATTTCATAATAAATGAGAAAACTACAATTATATTAGTGATATATGCATATCCATATCTGTGCCTACATTCGAAATTAAATCACTTTTCAGTAATATAGAGCACGACCGAATATTGCCTATAGTTTCATTATTTTTCTCGATACACTTTGCATGTTCAACTGCTGTCCAGATCTTTGTAATTACTCCTTATTTGTTATTCATTACCTAGTCATAAAAAATTGAAAAATAGAAATGCCTCTCTCACCAATATCTTACTGATTAATTGAAGCACAAATTTGAATATAGAAAGAAAATAAAATTCAATTCAATTCGATGGTTATCTGGATTAGTGCCATTTTTTAAAGGGTAGTTTACACATGTCTTGAATTCTTCCCTTAGTTAATTTGTAACCACATACAAATTTAGAAAAGTTTTATTTTTTTACATATTTCATAATATATGTTAAGTAAATAGCACTAATATTTACTTTTCCTTCATGATTTAACAATTCTAGTGATTTATAATGTATTGACATAAAAGTAAATATGTATGAATGCTATTTCTAACTTTTAACATTTTGCATAATTCTTCCGTTTTATCCAAAGCCTGAGTATCTCTCAACTACACTTGAGTTATCATCGTCTTCTTATAACAATCTCTAAAAAGAAATTTATTTCTCATTTTCTGAAACTCGACTATATGTATACAATATTACATGATTAAAATAATATAATTCAATATTTTCATTGTTATGAGAGTGTGTATAAATATTATCTTACGTCGAAATATTTTTGCGAAAATGCAGAACTACCATTAAAATATTTAAAAGTCCTGATATAGATATTTAAAATGAACATCGTATGCGACAACACCTCTCCAAATTTTCTTCTTTGAATTTTTTTTTCGGTATATTTGGGAGAGAGTAGAAAGAACGAAATAACTTAAAATATAATTTGATAAGAGATTTTTTTACTTTCTTTATATAAAAATTGCTATATTACTTTTCATTATAAATTAGAATTAAAGTTTTTATTTTCAAGTTTGTTGTTTATTTAATTTAATCTTTATGTACACCATTGGAAGTTAAAACACATGCAGAAACTTATACATAAGTTTATGATCTTGTACATTTTCAGCTAAATTTTTATTCAACTGTTTATCAATACGAAGATTATCACAAAAATCACTGTATTCGTAAGTGAAGAACTTTCATTTCATACATAACAAGAAAAAACATTATCAATAAAAATTCAATCATCTAACATATTTTATACGATTTATGGAAATGAACTCAGTTACAATGATTTATAAC
>JAPDSC010155524.1:0-29266 GCA_026290005.1 Latrodectus geometricus
CCAGCTATTCGGAAGTCGGCTCGAATTACCTGCATGGTTCGGTGCGTAGCCGTAGCCATGAAGTCATTAGGGTAAATAGAATGTTCGATCCTTCACTAAATCTAACTATATCGCCGGGGGAGGAAGAAAAGGCCAAATTAATTAATAATGCGCAGAGCTAAGATAGAATGATTAATGAGGGGTCCTTCCGACGATTTCTCGAAGTTAGCTTTAAAAGCGGGAACTCTGTCAACAGCACATGAGTGGGTTCCCACTGGATTTATTGGACAAGCGCCATTTTTGGCGCAAGAGAGGAATGTTTTTGAATTCTCCGAAAGCTTAAGAGTTTTGAGGTTCAAAGGCCGTTGCAGCGACGACGAATCTTCGATGGGATTGGCTCATTTGATTCGCTTTTCAGTTGTTCCTTGTTCAACCAACCGAATATCTATAATGTCTTTTGATGTAGAGCATTTATTCATTTCGTATTCAATGCGCGTCGAGTAAATTTCCTAACAATTTGTATTAAATAACGTTCATGGGAAATGGAAGTTGATATATCTAATTTAATTTTATGCACGAAAGCTGTTATATTCAGATATAATCAATGAATTAAGGAAAATGAAGAATACTGTTAATGATTGATAAAACTTGCTGAATGGTTTAAATTGCATCTTACTAAATATATTGTTACATTTCAAGATAATAACAATTTTATTAGACTCCAGTCAGTAGAAACTGTATTATAGCCGTAACTAGATAAATTGTATTAAATTTATAAATATAAATTTTTATGCCACCCACCCTGTTTAGTGATCAGCTTGCTTGACTGAGAATATTGAGATCCTGGGTTCGAATCCAGGTTCAAGCATGAATGTATTTTCTCTCTTTCTCTTTCTTGTATACTTTCCTTGTAAGAATGAATTGTGAATGGTTGCCTACCCAATAAACGGGTACCTGTGGCATGTATGTACTGAAGAAGTCGGACTCCACACCAAATTATGGTTCAGTTGGAAAACTGGAGCCCCATATTGTCAGCCTAGCTGCCAGTCGTCAAGAAAATAAAATAATAAATAAAAAAATTAACTTGAATCTGAAATCCCGTTAAATCACACCAAAACATGATTTATTAAACTTTAGAATGTAAAACTTATAAAAGTATTCTTCTATGTTTCATTAGCAGTAAACTTGCAGAATAAAAACTAAATTTTATAATCTTTATTATTAATTCCATATTCCTTCTCAATATATTCTTTCAGTGTTGAACTAATGAAAACAATATTCTTTAATCAAAAGTTGGAAATCTATCTAAGTAGAAATCTGAATTCATAGTTTTGAAAGTATAAAGGGATGAAATTTTTAGAATTCTAATTGCGTAGCGTGCATTGGAATGCATTTTTAATGGTGTCGACGGGAACGGACATTTTCAGTTATCTCATAGCATTAATCAAATTTCTTCTTGACCACAGAATCTAATCTTTAAAGAGCTCATCAAATGTGTTATAGCCCAAGGGCTATATAATACATTTTATAGTGTATGAATAATATATGTTTTGTCGTATGACCAGGATGGTCTTCTTGTACAAAATCTGTACAAGTTTTCAGTGACCCCTTACTAAAATTTAAGAAATAGCTTTTCGAATATGATTCTCCTTGAAGCAAATCTACCGCTTAAAGGAAACTCATTTTATAAAATGAATAAACATATTGTAGGTCTTAATAAATTATATTAGAAAATGGTGCAATTATCATAGAATGTTTCAGTGTTTTTAATCAAGGTTAAGATCCCCAAAACTCAAACAAACAAATATATTACCAATCTATGGAGTGAAGGGTTGTTGTCTTTTTTACTGTAATTTCGCTATCAAACAGGAATTTTAATTGTTATAGCTTAATTTTAAAACTGATTTATAAAATCTATAAATTAATGTTTAACATTTTCAGTTAATTAAGAGGTATACTATTATGAGAATAACTATTTATTTCTATTTGAAGATGGATTTTCTATTCTTATCAATTTAGAAAAATTTTAATGATAAATATCTTTAGACTCTCGATTTGCAGAATCATATCTTAATCCTTAATTAAATATTACGATCTTACCACCAACAGGTCTGGGCATACAGTCGATAATTTGTGAAGAAAAAATATATAGCCTTTATATATCTATAAGACGGCCAACGGCTGAGTGGTTAGCGTTTCTGACTCCTAAGCTGTTGGTCCCGGGGTTGAATCCCGGTTTATGCATGGACGTTTCCTTTCTCTCTCTGTGTATCTTTGTCCTTTTTCTTCAGAGATGATGGATGAATGTGGTACACTCTATAAACGGTTTTGGGGTGGTGTGACGTGGACAAGGGTATTTGTACTTTCATGACTTGGTTCACAGGTGCCTACCGGGTAACACTAAAATGAATAGCATTTTCCGACCTTGATAAGGTGACGGATACAAATACCCAGAGCCCCACCTTTAGAAAAAAATAAGTTTAAAATATAAATTAATTATGATTTTAGTCATAAAGGGTAATAATTATTGAATATCATTTCTATCAGAATTTAATGACACCACACACACAATGAAATCTCGAATTACAGTAAAAGTTTAACCACAATAATTTAATACATTTAATAGTTTTTTTTAAATTAATATATTAAAATTAATATACTTTTCAACAAGTTTTATTATTTTTAATATACGAAAATGATTGTATTTTAATTTGCATTGGGTAAGGAAAAGAGATAGTTGAAAACTTGTCTGTCTAAACAGGAAACAATAGCAAAACTTTCACAAGAATCTTATATTTTCTATTTAATATTGAGATTTATAATTTAATTATAGAGTATTATCATAAATGATTGAAATTCCAAAAGTTTCATGTTCTCAATGAAGTTGTTTGATAATTTCTTTGACCTAATTTCATTAATTATTTCCTTCTGCTAAATCATTTGAATTTTATTTAGTGTTTTGATGAATAATTAAAAATTAGATAACTTCGAATTATTTCTTATTCGAATTGCTTATAATTTTTATTTGTTATTTTGTGTGTCTAATTTTCCCCAAAATTTTCACTTTTGACTAAATTTTAATTTATATTAATTTAGCACCTAATGAGTTCCTAATTTATTTAATAATTATTATTGCATAATTTGGCACGTTTTCTTCCATAAATTGTGCCCAAATCTTTTGATAAACAATAAAATAAAAATCTATTTTAAGCTCACATCAGACATAAATATTTGGCACCATAAAAATTACAATATAAAACAATTTTTTTTCAAAATATTTTTGACAAATAACCATTTTCATATTGACATTATATACTAGTACTTGACGTATAACAGAAAATAATTTTTTTTTTTACAAAAAGTTTAATACAAGTAATTATGACCAGTGATTGACATCATATATTAATGGTTGACATAAAATTTAAAATAATGTTATACACGTCTAGCAGTAAAGTAAAATATATTCTGGAAGAAAAGCTTATATATAACTATGTTATGCGGGTTTAAATATATTCCTTTTTGGGGGATAAAAAGCCCCTGCAGATACGAACCTCCAAAATTAACTTTCGAACCTTTTTCTCAATTCACTGACTTTTTCGAGAATAAGCACCGCTGACATTTTCCTTAAAAAATTTCACTCTATTTCCATATAAAACAGCAGCTAATATATCTTTTCAATTGCTGTTAGCTCTTTGCCCTTACGTTCGAGTCGACAGATTTCTATCTGCATATTTTAACTTCAAACTGTCAACAGTCTCTTCTGCTATACTTAACGCTGAAAAAAAGAAACATTTTCTTTTTCTCACTTTCGTGAAATCAGAGCACTGTGTTTCCCTTTTTTTTTAACTGCTTATGAGTTGATGGCTTTAGAAAATCTTTGAGCTTAAATAATTGCAAAGAATTTCTTATTAATATTCAACATGTTTACAGTTGATTATGTATAATAAAAAAAATGTTTTATTATAAAAATCGTTAAGTTTTAAAAATAAAATTCTGATTTATTATGTTGCTTATTTATTTGTGTTTTAAAATTTTAGAATCAATGTTTCCAACACAAACAAACGTAATTTAATGTTTCTTTTCAAGATTCATAAAGAAATAATGCGATACAAATTGCATTGCTTTTTTTAAATAAACAAAAAACAAATCTGGAATTTATTTGCGAATATATTTATATTATGAAATAGATTGCTATGAGAAGAATCGCAGAAAAAGTTGTTATTCCACGTTAATACATGTTATTATGCTCGTACTATTTATTTCATATTTTTATATGCTTTTAGAATATAGTTTAATATATGTTTTATATATTCATTTGCATCAATTTCACTATTCTTATTTCTATAACTATATAGTACAAGAAACAATGTTGTTGTTGTTAATGACACTTAACAACGCCAAGCATGCCCGTCACAGAGACTAGGCGAATGAAGTCAGAGAGAGCGTCTTCCGTTTTTCAATAGAGCACCCTCATTCGAAGGTGAAAGTACGACTTTAGGCTCACAGAGGGCAGCACCACATGAATCTTCCAATTTAGAGATTGAAACCAGTGAAGACCCAAAGCCTGGCTCCAACCACCCCCAGAGGTTTTAATTTGTAATGGGAACATGGAGAACATTGCGACTCGAAGGATTTAACGTGCCCCAGTCGCCATTAATGAGCACGACGGATCTTCGGCTAAGCCAGGATTCGAACTCACCACCGTTTGGTAACGAGAACGATGCCCTAAAAAAAAAGTATTATCTATATCAAACTATATGGAGCAAAATATAATTGAATTTTATCTTAAGCTCATATTGAATAAAAAATAATATATAATATTAATCTGTACTTTGCTGATTTTTCACTTACATAACTTAAGTAAAAAACTAGCTAAGGAATTGCTATTTTATACATACGGAATATTAAAATTCGGGAGAAATTGTTTTTCTTAAGAGGGATTAGGTTATATTAGGTTTAAAATAGGTTCTCGATTGCTAGTGTTTGGCAATTAACAAACCTTGAAACGCAGCCAACCACTTGGTAAAACCACCTGCAATGGACACCAAATTGGCTCTATTTTTTGACATCATACCACACAACATGATAGACCGGTAATACTTAAGGATTTGCCTCTAATTCCTATAGATTAAGTGATTGCCTATAATTTGCTATGTGCAATGTATAATCGAGTACTATTTACTATAGAGATCAGTCTAGAATACTTTGATTTTGATTGAATGCAAATAATTGATTGTAAAGGTGTTTTGATATTTTTAAACTGCATCTAAGTGATTATAAACACCTGATTGGTAGTTGCTTATAATTTATGATATGTTAGAAAATGTCTGCTATATTTGATTGTTATTATTGTAATAATAATTAACGACTGCTAATAAAAATAAATGATTTTTAATAAGAATAAACACAGAATATTACAGCAATAAGTTAATTTTTTATTTTACTTAAATTTACTTCGTAAAGTACACTACCGGCCATTGAAATTGCTACACCAGGAAGAAATGCAGATAACAAAATGATATTAATTGGACAAATATATTATACTAGAAATAACAAGTGATTAAATTTTCAAAAAATTTAGCTGGATAGATCCTGAGAAATCAGTACCCAGAACAACCACCTCTGGCAGTAATAACAGCAGTTATACGCCTGGGCATTGAGTCAAACAGAGATTGGAGTGCATGTACAGGTACTGATACCCATGCAGCTTCAACTCGATGCCACAGTTCATCAACCGCAGTGACTGGCGTTTGGTGACGAGCCAGTCGCTCGGCAACCATTGACCAGACGTTTTCTATTGGTGAAAGATCTGGAGAACGTCCTGGCCAGGGAAACAGCCGAACATGTTCAGTATCAAAGAAGGTAAATACAATACCGGCAACATGCGGTCGGGCATTATCCTGCTGAAACGTAGGGTTTCGCAGGGCTCGAATAAAAGGTAGAGCCACGGGTCGTAACACACCAGAAATGTAACTTGCACTGTTGAAAGGACCGTCAATGCGAACAAGAGGTAACCAAGACGTGTATCCAATGGCAGCCCTTTCCATCACGACAGGTGATGTGCCAGTATGACGATGACGAATGCACGCTGCCAGTGTGCGTTCACCACGATGCCGCCAAACACGGATGCGACCATCATGATGCTGTACACAGAACCTGGATTCATCTGAAAAGATGACGTCTCGCCATTCGTGTGCCCAGGTTCGTCGTGGATCACACCATTGAAGGCGCTCTTGTCTATGACGCAGCGTCAAGGGAAGCCGCAGCCATGGTCTCCCAGCTGAGAGTCCATGCTGCTGCAAACGTCGTCGAACTATTCGTGCAGACACTTGTTGTCTTCCAAACGACCCCGTTTCTTGACTCACGGCTCGTGACGTGGTTGCACAATTCATTACGGCCATGCAAATAATATAACTGTCTTCTCGGCTGCTAGTGATAGGTGGCCGTTGAGATCCCGCATGGCGTTCCGTATTATCGTCCTGAACCCATCGATTCCATATTCTGCTAACAGTCATTGGATCTCGACCGACGCGAGCAGCAATACTGCGATAAGATAAACCGCAATCCCGGTACGCTACAATTCGACCTTTATCAAGGTCAGAAACGTGCTGGTACGCATTTCACCTTCTTACACGAGGCATCACAACAACTTTTCACCAGGCAACAACGTTCAAATGCAATTTGCGTATGAAGAACCGGATGAACAATTTCCTCATTTAAACACAATGTAGGTGTCGCTATTGGCGCCTGCTTTGTCTGAATGCGCTGAAAAGCTAATCATTTGCATATCACAGCACCTTCTTCCTTTCGTATAAATTTCACGTCTGTAGCATGTCGCCTTCTTGGTGTAGCAAATTTAATGGCCAGTAGTGTACTTGTAACAGAAAAAAAATTTGGAATGCCTTTATTCATTTTTATTATATATTGTGTGTTACATATTTAGGAATGCATATTTGTAAAAGCACATTATCATTTTTTGGACATTTTTAAGAAAATATAAAATATTTCTAAGCCTCAGTTAGTTTTGAGTCACGTGTCTATTTTAGTAAATAAATAGTTTCTATTTTTTGGTTTTGAAATCCTTATTTCTCCTTTGATTGAAGATTTAATTGTTTAATTTCCTCATTTGCAAAGTTGTGAATCACCTCTGTTTCTTTCTCATTTTCCTTTTATTCAATTTCTCATTTACAGATGAATTTTGCTAGAAAATATTGTGAGTGGGGAGTTGCGAGTTGGGAGATGTATATATGATATAAACAAATTACTGAAATGAAATGAATATAAAACTGTACAGTTATTTAAAAGTTTTTGGTTATTAATGAAACTTTCCTCCATTTTCAAAGATATAAAATAACAATTAAAATACTAACGTAAAATTTTTTTGTACTTATAATGAATTTTAGAAAAAACTATTATACAATAAAAAAATTATGGTTTCTTTACTAGAAAATTTTAAAAGCAAAATCTCCTAATATTTAAAAAGAAATAGAAAAAAGAAATAAAAATTATAGAAATTATAATATAAGTGTTAAAAGATATTATTTTTAAAAGGAAAGTTAATAATTTAATTAAAATATCTTAAATAAAAAAAGCTGATTAAAATTTAAAAAATATTTTTTATTTTGAAAATATAGGTATTTTCCTCATTATAAAATAAAAAAAAACTATTCATAATTTTTTTGTCTAAGTATTATTTAGAAAAATATTTTATTTCGAAAATTTACTAGTAAATCTATTCCTTTTATAAGTCATAATTGGAAATTCTTCAAACAAAAAGAATTGACTACTTTTCTAACTCTATAGTCGATATTTTAGATCAATCTATAAAGAATAATTTGAATAAAATCTATTTAGAATTTGTTGAAAGACGTTCTAATCAAATAACTATTTCACATTTTCAATTAAAATTATTTGTCAAAAAATAATCTAAATTATGAAATCTGAAATTCCAAAATTACTCAGAGAGGAGACACTTAAATTTAAATCTTAATTTCTTTTCTGTTTTAAAAGTTTAATTTGATTAGAAATTAATTTATGTTACTTTCAATAGTAAATAAGCAATTTAATATTGCTTGAAATATAGGAAACGATATTTATTGGTGAAACACTTTTTGTTTTAAAATTTACTTGATAATTTTGTTTTTTTATTATAAAACTGATTAACTAAGTGAAAAACTGATTGGTTTGAATAAGCAGAAAAAATTTTTAGCAAACACTCTTTCAACATTCCAAAAATTTCTTCAAATAAGCATTCTGAGGAAGGTAATTCATAAGAATCCAACTTATGTGCATAAAAAAAGACAAAGATTCATTACATCAAATTCAAAATTACTTTCTCTTGAACTCAGAATAAGAGAATAGAGAATAAATGAACTCAGCAATTATTCCCTCGTACAGATTATAATGACGATAGATTCTTGAGCTGATGGTCGGAGGAATTCCGGTTTGGAATCTGGTTCCTTCATTTTCTTTTGGGGCTCATACACCGAAACCAGAGCACAAGCACAGGCAGTGGCCATCTGATCGGAGGACAAAAAGAAGTAGAGAAAAAAATTTAAATGAATCTCTTTTCTTTCTCATTTATAAGAGGGAAAAAAACAATAGGAGAGATACTCTGAACTATTTAAAAGGGATTTCTTTCCTTCGGCCATCCACCATCATTTTGCAATCAACTAAATGAGCGCTAATGTTGGTGCTTATTTCCCCTAGTTTGAATGGGATCATGAACTACTTGATGAAGCCAGAAAGACGCTATGGTTGTAGCCAGTGGTATTGTTCGAATAGCCGGAGCACTCGAAATGACCGTCATTAATCTGCCAAGGATGAATTTCAGATGATCATATCTTGTTTTTTTGGCTATTTTAAAAGGATTCACTTCCAGAAAAAAGAATTCCACGAGAAATTCTTTAATTGAAATAAACCAGTTTAACTTTCAGGTGATTCTCAAAAGATAATGTAGAAGCAGAACTCAAATCCAATATGCTATGAACCTTGTAAAATATGTGGGTTTCAAAAGTTATAAAATCTTAATGTTTGGTATATGTATAACTCTATGAATATATACTAGAAATTTACTCGTTTGAGATTTACAATTTAAAATGATATCTGACCATCCTTTAACCATCTATAACTGAAATCCAGATTCGTTCATTTGGAGAACAAGACTATAGCATAATCCCTTTTTAAACAACATTTTTCAAATCTGTTTACAAAATGCTAATTTTATTAAGGTTAGATAACTGAATACTATTGTAAGTTAGTTAGAGAACTAAATACTATTGGAATAATAATATTCAAAAATTATTTTTTCATTCCTGAATATATATTTATATATATATTCTTATATATATTCTACCTATCTATCTATTTATCTCTCTCTCTCTCTCTCTCTCTCTCTTTTATAGATAGATGGATGGATTAGATAGATAGAGGTATATATATAACCGATTAATTGTCTCTTAAATCTTTAAAACTATTTTGCAGGAGTAAAAAAGCTTAAACTAATTTATCTTTAAAAAATATTCGAATGGAGTTGAGTCAACATAGAAATAATTTAATTCAAAAAAGCATACAATGTATCTTTAAACAATAAATAAGCTTATCAGAACAAAATTGTTTTTAAGATTAATTACGAAATAGTATTAAAAATATTTTAAATTGCTACACTTTAATACTTTAACTGCAACAAATGCTCATTAATAAACAAATTCACATTCTTAATATTGTAAATTTTAATTAAATCTTCTTCAATTTCTTTTGTACTGAAATTAAGTGGGTTCAGCATTGTAGCTAATTGATGAAAAAAAAACTTTCTATTTTAATTTTTTTTAATATATACAAAACACATGAAGAAGATGAATTAAAAGGAAAAAAATAATTTTATTTCACAGTATTGTCAATGCAATTAGATTGAAACAATTATTAAAACTGTTTAACCTCGAGTTATTGAATTATTTTGTGAGGTTTTAGATAAGTTAATTACTAGCTTTTGTCTCATATACAATTAAAAACAATTAAGCTATTCAGTAACCTTTTTTTAATATTTAACTATGCCTCTTTTGTTTAATGTTTTAATTAAATGGGAAATTTCATCAAGGAAATTCTATAGAAGCGTTTAATGCCTCAAATATTTTACTTCATTCATTTATTTACTCTAATAATATAAAATTTATAACTTAAAAATTAAAAATGTAATTTAGATGCAATATTCTAAATAATAAAAATAATGTAAGCTTTATGAATTTTTATTTATTATATTACAATGAAGTATTTGAACAAATGAGGAAATATGTCATATTAAAATTAATTATCCGATTTTTTAATTTATTTGAAATCATATTAATCTATATTATGCATTTAATATTATATATTTTTAATACTCAAAATTTGAGATATGTTGATTGAAATAATTTCTAATAAATTATAATTAGTTTTATCTTTAATGAGCTTTTCTAAAGTCTAAATAATTAGCCTAACTTATTACATGGATCACTTCTGCTTTTGGAGACAATAATTATCGAAGCAGCTGCGTTTTCTGTTCTTAATAAACAAGTGCTGAAAGTAAAAATAAGTAAACATTCCAAAAAATATAAAAATTTAAAAAAATCTTCTAAGCCTACTTTTAAAACACGCCTTAATTAAAACTTTCAGACAGAAGTCAGGTGAAAAAGAAGATGGATTCCCAAATTTAATACGATTAACTTCCCCTCTTTTATCTTCGAGAGAACGGAATTATGAAACAAAAAACATTTACGCCTCTTCGATTCCCTAATTGCAGAGCTTAGAAACCAACTTCCGCTTAAAAAGGAACATTTTAATAGTGAGTAATAAGCCAGTGTTCTTTGGTAAAAAGAATGGCAACATGAATAGTCTTCGTTGTTACTACAAATCGTCTACCCGTTTCGCTAGATACGTGATCGCTTGCTCATGGCGCAAGATTAGAGAATAGGCGTGTCTACCTTTACACTAAGCTTAAGTTGCGTTGTTAAACGCTACATCTCGGAAGAAAAAGAAAAGGAATTGCTCTTCTTTTTGCATTTTTAAGGATGAGCAGGATCACTAAGTATTCATTATTCGTACGTGAGTGTTACTAATGGATACATAATTTG
This sequence comes from Latrodectus geometricus, assembly GCA_026290005.1. Lineage (NCBI taxonomy): Eukaryota > Metazoa > Arthropoda > Arachnida > Araneae > Theridiidae > Latrodectus > Latrodectus geometricus. The sequence continues at coordinate 11,088 of JAPDSC010155524.1, forward strand.
CCCTTTTCAAAAGCTCGCAATTTCTCTTGTTCCTTTTTCGAATAAAGCGTTTTAAAACGTCGAGCGATTAACCACAATAAATTATTTTTTACATGGAAAGATTACTTTTAAATGAACATATAAATAATCTTTAAACAGTTACGATTCTATTCTTTACCTAATGCCTAAGTGCAGGCTGTTAAATTATTAGTTTTAAGATTTTTACATACTTGAGTCCTTAATTAAAAAATATTTTTGGCAACATAAATGAAATGGGTTTTTAATTGATCATTTTCTTTTCTGATATATTCGAAGTGTGTAAAATATTTAATGACTGTATTAATATTTTCGGCTATACCTTTTTAATTTACATATATATAATCTGAGTGATATGAAAGTACAGTAATTCAATACAATTTTTAACGTATGTCATATTTAAAAAAATAAATAAAAATAAAAAATAAATAGATAAACACTTTTAAATGATTATGCAGTCAAGTAAATGTTAGAAAACAAATTTCTAAATTTATTCAAATAAGACTTAAAAGTAACAATAATAGTAAAAAAAATTTTATTTCAATGTTAAAGAATATTTCCTTACTTTGGTACTTAAATACTTCTGTATTTAAATATTAAAATAAAAAAACTTAAGACTATTAATTACTGTTAAATTAAATTATTATTAGAATTATTATTCAGTGCCAAAATAGTTTTGATTAACTTCAAATTAATTCTTTATTTTTTGATCTGAATTATTTTTATTAATGATTAGTTATTTAATTAATTTAAATAATTTAGTATGATATATTAATTATGTGAATTAAAAACGTTCCTAAAAATATACCATTCAAAATTTACATAAAATAAAACAATATTTGAAATAATGTATTGAAATTTAGAAATATTATCTAAAGTAAAAAATAGCAATATGGTGTGAAATTTCAGGTATTGATTCCAGAAAATGGCACTATACGGAAGATATAGAGCTATTTTTAGAATTTCCAAATATAACATTTTATAAGATGAAAAACTACACCATATTTTCCATTAATTCAATTTTAAATCGGAGATTCCTTTTCTCTTTCAGTCATTCTACATGAACAAATTATTCTAAAAATATAGGAAAAAAAATATGGTTTGAATGAAATATTATTCAAAAATGAATATTTGGCGAGATTTGATTTATGGCTGAAATAGTAAAATGAAAATCTAGAATCCGCATTGACTTTGTTAACTTTTCAATGAAGTGACTTTGTTAACTTTTGCCTGAAATTTTAATCACTCACTTTTATTGATAATACATAATAATCTTTTATACTAATATAAGCATTTATACATACATAATAAGCATTTATACTAATATAATTGTAACAATTGTTTCTTGGCATTGGTATTTTCCTTCTCTCCAGAGCAATAGACTAGAATACAATATTGATAAAAGTGAGAAAAAGTTTAATCACTCACTTTTATTGATGGTAATAATAAACTGATGAATTTATGCTTAATTGTTACACAATATTTTCTTGGCAATGGTATTTTCTTTCTTTCCAGAGTGATACAATACAATATCAATAAAAGTGAGTAAAATTTTAATCGTTCGCTCGTACCACTACCAAACAAGCCGATGCCATTCTGTTTTATTATGGCAATTTTTTCTTGGCAATGGTATTTCCTTTCTCTCCAGAATAATAGACTACCATATAGTATCGATAAAAGTGAGTGTATTATTAATCGCTCATTTTTATAGATAGTACCAATAATCCGATGCATTTATGCTTAATTGTGACAATTTTTTATTGGCAATGGTATTTCTTTTCTCTCCAGAGTAATAGACTACGATACAATAGCAATAAAAGTGGGTGAAATTTTAATCATTCAATTTTATCGATAGTACCAATAAGCCAATGCATTTACGAATACATAGTTGTGACATTTTTGCTTGGCAATCGTATTTCCTTTCTCTTCAGAGTAATATACTACAATACAATATCGATAAAAGTGAGAGAAATATTAATCACTCACTTTTATTGATGGTACTAATAAGCTGATGAATTTATGCTTAATTGTGACAAATATTTTCTTGGCAATGGTATTTCTTTTCTTTAAAGAGTAGTAGACTACAATATAATATCAATAAAAATGAGTGAAATTTTAGTCATTTACTTTTATCAAAAATACCAATAAGCCGATGCATTTATGTTTTATTTATTTTATTTTATTTATTTTTTTATTATGACAACTTTTTCTTGGCAATAGCATTTCCTTTCTTGCCAGAGTAAGAGACGACAGGAATTATAACTAAAACAACGATAGATGACAGATACCTTTCATCATTTTCTGTTCTTCTTTAGGCAAATAATGCAAAATTCATAATAAACAACATTTACATTTAAAATACTTCCACAAACAAAACATTAATTAGATTTGAAACTGTAACTTTTTCTTCCAACTTGGGTAAATTCCAATCTATTTAATCAACTGTACGAATCTTTTTCATTTATTAATGTAAATAAATACATTAATAAGTGAAAAAGATATCACTAAATTTTTACTTCTTATCTCAAATCTCTTGTATTATCTTAATTAATACTTGAGATACTATAACTAATTAATACTAATAATTAACTATAATTAATTAATACTAATATCTAAATAATAAGAATGAGGAAGAGATCATTCTTATTATTTAGATATTAGTATTAAGGATACAGCATTGAATATTGGTTTGAATAAATTACGCTGTATCAGTTTCCTTTTAATTATAAATTTGTATTTTGGAAATTGACAACGAGGTCTCATGATTTATATTTCACACACACACGCATAAATTTTATAGATTTGTTACTATTCCACAAAAAACATAAAAATGGAATAAAATTATTTTGTGAAAATTCAAGTAAATAAGAAATTTCTAGCAATGGAAACAATTTTATTCTGATTACAAAGAATCTGATTACTCAAACTATACTTTTTCTTTCTACTTGACAGAAAAAAGATAAAAAACTTAACTCTTTCTATCCTACCATGTAAGCAAATATTTGTTCGCTTTTATTCCGAAAGAAAAAAAAATCGGATTATCACCCGAGTCTAATCTCAGGCATGCAAGTAACGACATAACTTTTTATGCGTTTGATCTTGTATTAATATTCCGGGAGAATATTTGAGGGAAAGGCAAAGAGAAGGCATCAGAAAACACACGATCACTCTTCCCGTATGTGTAACAATGAAGGGCGAAGGGGTGTTTGCTGACTGGGGAAGCGAAAAAAAAAGCAGACGATTTTAAGCGACGACTAATTATGCCAGAGAAATGACCAGTCACGCTCGTACTACTCCTTTATTACTTTTTTATCTGTGTTAGCTTCTTTTGTCTCCCTTTTGCGTCGTGTTTGCGAAACAATTTAAATTAGGTGAACCCTCCCACCAGCCGACACGATGTTTAAATTGCCACTGAGCTGCGTTTTTAGAGAAAATGAAAAGGATGGTTACTTGTGATACTAGAACTCAGGGATTTATCTATAGTTGTATCTTATACTCTTTCGCTTTCGGTTATTTTGTAGTTGCTCTAATTTTTTACTTTTTGTACTAATCTAACGAAGACAAGCATTAGATAACAAGCATTTATACTATTTTTAAAAAAAATCCATTCTTTTTTATAAAAAAAAAGATGTTAGTACATTGCCTAAAATATATTTACGTAATTATAAAACGTGTCACAATCTACTTTTGTGATTGTTCTTGTATCATCCAGGAAAATTTTCCATAAATATTGTGTTTTAACAGAAAGAAAATACGTTGCAATATTTTATCCTTGTGTACATCTATTTGTTTGCATGTCATGTCTTACCAATGCTATCCTGTTTCTTGATGATCAAATTAATGGTCTTTTTGCTGTTTTATTCAAAAAAAAAATGCTAAAAATACACTACTGGCCATTAAAATTGCTACACCTAGAAGGCGACATGCTACAGACGTGAAATTTATACGAATGAACGTATATAATATAATGAACGTCTCGGTCACCTCTTGTTCGCCCTGATGGTGCTTTGAACAATGCACGTTACATTTCTGGTGTGTTACGACCCGCGGCTCTACCCTTTATTCGAGCCCTGCGAAACCCTACGTTTCAGCAGGATAATGCCCGACTGCATGTTGCCGGTATTGTACAGACCTTCCTTGATACGGAACATGTTCGGCTGTTGCCCTGGCCAGGACGTTCTCCAGATCTTTCACCAATAGAAAACGTCTGGTCAATGGTTGCCGAGCGACTGGCTCGTCACCAAACGCCAGTCACTACGGTTGATGGACTGTGGCATCGTGTTGAAGCTGCATGGGCATCTGTACCTGTACATGCAATCCAATCTCTGTTTGACTCATTGCTTAGGCGTATAACATCTGTTATTACTGCCAGAGGCGGTTGTTCTGGGTACTGATTTCTCAGGATCTATCCAGCCAAATTGTTTGAAAATTTAATCACTTGTTATTTCTAGTATAATATATTTGTCCAATAAATATCATTCTGTTATCTGCATTTCTTCCTGATGTAGCAATTTTAATGGCCAGTAGTGTATATTTGCATAAGAATAAAAATGTATCATACTGTGTTTTTGTAATTGTTCTTATATCACCAAGGAAAATTTTTTATAAGTAGTGTTTTTAAAAAAAAATATAGATACAACATGTTATCCTTGTCTACATCAAGTTGCTTGTATGTTATGTCCCAACAATGCTATCCTATTTTTGATGATCTAATCGAAGTTTTTCAATGTTTTATAAAAAATGAATACATGTATTTTTGCGATTCTTCTTGTATCACCAGGAAAATTTTCCATAAATATTGTGTTTTAACAGAAAGAACATAAAACTCTACTGATGCAACATGTTATCCTTGTCAAATCTGTTTGTTTTTCAGGTTATGTCAAAACAATGTTATCCTGATTTTTGATGATTTAATCTATGAATCTTTTCGCTGTTTTATGTAAAAAAATATTGAATACACTACCCAAAATATATTTACGTAAGAATAAAATATGTCATAGAATACTTTTGTGATTGTTTTTGTATCACCAGGAACATTTTCCATGAATAGTGTTTTAACTGAAAGAAAATAAACCTCTTCAGATGCTACACGTTATCCTTGTTATCGATTTATTTACATGTTATGTATTACCAGTGATATTCGGATTTTTGATGATCTATTCGATGATGCTTTTAGTTGTTTTATATATAAAACAAACGTTGAATACATTACTCAAAATATATTTATAACAATGCTATCCAGATTTTGACGATCTATGAATCTTTTCGTTGTTTTATACAAAAATTAAACGTTGAATACATTACCCAAAATAAATTTACGTAAGAATAAAACGTATCATATTTGTTTTTTTTTTATTGTTCTTATATCATCTAGGAAAGTTTCTCAGAAGTAGTGTTTGTATTTAAAAAAAAGTCAAACTCTACAGACGTAACATGTTATCCTTGTCTACATCTATTTGTTTGCATGTTATCTTCTAACAAAGCTAACCAGATTTTTGATCATCAAATCGATTAACCTTTTCACTGTTTCATATAAAAAAACGTTGAATACATTATTCAAAATATATTTACGTAAGAATAAAACGTGTCATAATGTGTTGTGATTGTTCTTATATCATCTCGGAAAATTTTCCATAAATATTGTATTTTAACAGAAAAAAATACAGATGCAACATGTTATCCTTGTCGACATCAATTTGTTTGCAGATTATGTTCCATTAATGGTATCCTGAATTTGATGATCAAATAATAAGTTTAATGGCATAGCTTTCTCCATCTTCACCAATATTTCATACCTGCATCGAAATTTACAACATCTATTGGGAATTAAGCAGTTGCTTTGGTTTTGGGAGAGTGCATATTAGCCTTGAAGTAATGGCGTCTTGATTAGATCAAGAATGATCAATTGAGACCAATTTCTTTACCAATCGGAGTCCTACATTTCAAAGTCATGAATTGCACTGGAAGAAAATAGTCTGTCATATTTCCAACCAGTAACTTTCGATGCTCAAGCAATTCTGTCAGAATCACAGTCCAGTTGCAACAGCATAGCCAACTTAATTTTCGTTCAGTAGCATCATGATTCAATCCATTGGTATGTAGGCTAATAAATACCCCGGATAAATACGCACGGGCAGTAATTTTTCTTTTTTAATCACCGATATAAAGACCTCTGCTAGTTTTGAAAGCAATCAAAAAAATAATAACCAACAATTTCTGTCACAGAAATTATTACTCATGGACAATAGAAAACATCGTTACACAACTTGCCATGGACTTGTGGTAGAGTTAATATATACGGCGGTGAAAGCTCCCAATTATTGCTAAATCAGTGATGTGTGGATGTTGTGTTTCTGCTTCTGGTATGCACATCAGTCATAATAATGACTGGAAAGTTTTTTTAGGTTTTCTAACTTATATCTCATAAATATGAGGCATAAGTATAGAATACCTAAAATATTCTTCCAGAATGTTCTAAAATATAATGGATATTAAAATGGCTTACAATGAACGCTTAAGCCAACCGCTAATTTGTGAAAAATAGTACAACATTGTAACCGTTTACTCAGTGTAGGTATTTACGTAATATAATGATTAGCCTTCATAAGAAGACCAATAAAGATGTAATTGTATATGCCCCTACTATGTAATTCTTTTGATCGAGTAGAAGAAAATAATACAAACATCCTGTAATACTTTTTATGCCTATGATATTATATCCTATGCCCTTTATATTTGAATTCTAACTAATTTTTAAATGACTATTTACAAATAGATAATTCATGCATACTGTATATTGTGATAAAACTGAGTTAATATTTTTCTTTAAACATTTCATTTTCCAAAGTATTGAACTTTCAACTGATAATTAATGTATAGTTAATAAACAATACAGTATTTATAGCACATTTGAATTATTGACTGAAATTCTGCGAGTCATTTGACTGAATATTCATGAATAGCATTTCACATACGTTTTCACAATTAATAGCAATATCAATATTTAATGGGTACCAATTTTCATTTAATCTATATATTTATCTAATATGTTTACATATTTCTTACTTTATATTTCACAATTCTTGGTGTTTATATTTGGATATCTATTCACCATTTTTTTTGTTTCTCAATTTATGTATACCACACACACACACACACACACACATATATATATATATATATATATATATATATATATATATATATATATATATATATATATATATATATATATATATATATATGCGTAATAAACAGAAAATTCTTCATTATCCGGAAAAATAATAGGCAAAATAATGAAAGAAAGGGAAACAAATCAACACACAACTATGCATTGGGCCAGCTAATGGTTGAGTGGTTAGCGTCCCTGACTCCAGCGCTGTTGTTCAGGGGTTCGAATCTAGGTTTGGGTACGGTCGTTTCCTTTCTCTCTCTGTATCTTTGTCCTTTCTTCTTCTGAGATGATGGATAAATGTGGCCTGACCTATAAATAGGTTTGTGGTAGTGTGACATGGGTAATGCTACTCAACCCCGTGACTTGGTTCACAGGTGCCCACTGGGTAACGCTAAATGAGTAGCAGTTTTTGGCCTTGTTGTGGTGAAGGGTTAATCGCCCAGTGCCCACCACTAGAAAAAAAAAAAGCAAATGTGCATTTGAACAATATAAACATTCACTAACAAACATACATTTAATGGGAATGCTTTAACACCACATATGTTGGCTCTACTTAAACTTAAAATATAATACGTAATTACAACTATGCAGTAATCATTTCAATTATTAATTCTAATTTTTTTTTTTTTAGTTTTATAGGAACAGCTGCAAAATTTTTCCCAGAAATTTGCATTATTTGATTTATGCTTTCACGCATAACTTCATGCATTTTAATTTAATGGAAAATATTCTATTCGTAACTAAACAAGCGAGAAAATATGCGTAACTTAAGTCTTGGATGTGGCGTAAACAGCTGTTAATTACTTTTCATTATTTATTGAAATTTTATTTGAAAGATAAAATCTCTTTAAATAGCTAGAAAAATTGAAACATACATTTCATTAAATAAAGATGCATTGGATATGAGCAGATTCCTTTCGAACAAAAAAATTAATAATTTAACCACCGAATGAAAATATTCGAAAACAGAAAAAAGTATTTTTTAGAATTATCACTGCAGATAATTTTAATTAAATATTAAATTAATTCATTAACGTCAAAATAATACAATATTTCAACTGTAAATTTTAAGCGTTAAAATAAATTCCAAGTTAATAAACGAACCAATTTATTTATTTGGAATGACTTTCTTTATTAATTGTTCGGTTTTGCGTTTTAAATTAAAGATTGATGAAGATATTTAATTAAGCAATATATCCCATAATTAATTCAATGATTAAATGGCGGTAAAGTATTGGGAAAATAGTAAATTGATTGACTGAACATGTTTCAATTAATTAATTCCATGAATGTAGAAGAATAAATTAAAAGGAAACGTGTATTGTGTGTGCTGTTAATCAATTTAAATAACTTGATGACTAAATTGAGAAGCTACTAAATTTTAAGAATGTATCTTTCCTCTTCTGGTTTGAAAATAAATTTAAGAATTTAGAGTTTTGGGAAAGATTTCAACTATTTTAACAAATGGTTTCATTTGTAAGGAATAATTGTTAAGTAGCGTTTACCTTTTTAAATTTAAGTGAATTTTTACTTAAATATAATATAAAAATGAATTGAAGATTTTGTTGTTGGCAAATTAATTCAAGGCAAGTGGGCAAAGTAATTAATTTCATTTTGTTAAGAATATTTTTTATTTTTCTCAATTTTGTGGTTATAAAAGTATTGAGGAGTTATTTCCTGTATAAGTATTGAATCCTGTACTTTCATGAACTCAAGTCCTAATTACATCCGGAATTTGGATATTCAATTAAATACCTTATTTTATATTTAAAAAAATAAAAAATTAAGACATTTTTATTTGAAGTTGAATTTACAGATGGCGCTAATTTAAATATAAATATAAACGCACAATTAATATTTAATTTATCATATGTTAAAATAAAAAACAAATTAAAAGTTTTCTTCAAGAAATTAATAATAAGTAGTAATTAATTAATTATTCTAGTATATAGAAACCAGAAAAGCTTCACATTTATCAATTCTAAAATTTAAATATATTTTAGTAGGGAATTAAGAAAATAAATATTGGAATATAAAAATTAATATTTTTATATAATCTTTTCCAGAATTTACATCATTCAAAGCTGAAAAAACAATACATTTTTTAAATTTTCAATTAAAATTTTCTTGAATTTATATTTTACCATCGAAATTGAAGCTAACAGTAACACTCTTTACTGGTATAGATATTCAATTTATAATCTTATAAAAGAACAATGTAGTTATTAGGAATCATGTAGAAAAACACTCCTTTATCAAATTTTCTAGTTTAAGCAAACCGTTATTGTTCAATTTTCAACTAATAGAAATTATTTATTAAAAAATATAACAATTAATTACATAAGCTTCAAAAAATTGACTTCGTAAGAAATTTATTTACAGCTTTTGAAACTAAACATTAAAAATTATTATAAGAGTAAAAAATCTATTAGAATTTAAATCACAATTTATTCATTCTTTAATCATAGGGTACATGGATTTTTTCCTATTATTTATAATGAAAATAATATAAAAATACTTAAATTACGTTTTCAAGTTTATTAAACAATTAAATGCATACGAACATATAATATTTATGTTTAATAAATGTATGTTAAAATGGCCTTTTTCCTCAAAATTCAAGAAATTTATTTATAATTTTTATCTTGGTTGTCATAATTTGTACGTAATTTTAATTAAACTACAAATAATGAAAAATAATTTCAATAAATGATTTATTAAATCATGCTATATATTTTAATAATACTTTTATTAACATATGGAGTAGAGTTTGCAAAAAGAATTTTTTTAATTTTTATTTACAAATTTATGTTATATTTTAATAATTAGAACAATGAACCTAATTAGCTATAATAAATTTGGCTCATTTTGACTGTAAATTTTTGAGATTCGAGATTGAATATTTTTATTATTAGTTTTATAAATATATAACATAGGAAATTAAAAAATACATTTAAATCAAATTTAAATATTTTTAATAATACACTTAAGTCTTTAAATGTTTTTAGCTTTGTACTCAAATAATAATAAAATATTTCTGTTTTATTTTCTGTTCTAGGTTTCATCAGTTATTAATTAGCAGTAAATCACCTGAAAATATTCAGAAATCATTTTCATAATTTTTTAAACTAATCATCTCACATAGAAATAAATGAAATTTCAATTTATTAATATTAAATTTTATTGGTTTATTCGGTTTTTTTTTCTTACTTTACAAAGTACTAGAACATTTTTACAAATAAACTATTAATCTACCTAAGGCTAATTCAAATTTTATGAAAAATATCTTAACTATCTTTAGACAAAATAAAGTAATAGTTAAACTACTTTATAAAAATTCACAACATGAACAGAGAAAAAATTTCTTACGTAAGATCTCTTGTTTACATTATCTAGAATAGAATAAGTGATTTTATTTCGTAAAAACAGTATAATCCTGTATTTTAAATAAGAGAATAAAATATTCTTTTGAATATGCAGTTATAGAGGTTTAGATTCATCTAGAGGTTATTATGCAAAATTAAGGATACAGCAACAATAAATTTGCATAATTTAAAATAAATAAATGTTATTACACTTATTATATATTATAGAAAAGCTTTAAATATTTCTGGGTAGATTAGATTATAATTTTACAGTTTAAGCTCAAACTAGACATAAATATTCAAGTTTATGTAAATGAAATTCCTGAATTTTCTACTTTCACCGTGTATTAACAATTACAGTATAACACAACTAATAATGGGAGCAATATTTATTACTTATTGTGAAAGGGACTCGTGTTTTGTTTTTGGATTATGTAATATCAAAGATGTGCGTGTGCGTTTCCATATTTACATATGAAAACATCTTTGATATACACATATGAGATATCAAAGATGTTTTGCCTTCTATATATTCATATGGGAACATCTTTGATATTATGCAACACAAAAATAAACATACTTATTATTTTATCATAATTTTATGAATCTATTATGACCCTATTTGATATTTTAATTCAATTAAAAAGTTATTTAATACTTGGAATATTTTTGATCAAAAATATTCATATATCAAATATTGAACATTCTACATTTCTAACTTTTGCATATATTGATAAAAATTCTTATTTTAAGTTGAAATTAAAAATTTATTTTTACTTGTGATGAAAATTGTTAAACTATATTGTCATATTAAGACAAATATTTCGTACAACGGTGATGATTTTAATTCAGATTAACAACTGTATATATATATATATATATATATATATATATATATATATATATATATATATATATTGATTCTAAAATCCATTAATTTGAAGCAATGCATTTCTATCTTATTTATGATTGTTTTATGAGAAACTTTAAGCTTAATTTTATTTTTAAAAGTTGGTACACATTAATTAGTTAATTCTTACTTTTTATTTAAACTTATGATTTAATTATTATTTTCATTTCATGAAACATATTTAACAAATGAGTTAAATTTATATTTTAGGTTAATATTCAAACGTAACACATTAATTGTTAAGCAAAAACTCAATTGTTATGAATTTAGGAATTGTATTTAGAGTATTAATTTTCTAATGCTTTACTTAAATTTAATTGTTAATCCTCTGGCACATGTTTATAGTTTATTGAAAAATTCAGACTGATTGAACTTAAAATAATATTAAAAGCTATTTTAAATTTATCATTTTTGATATTATTTAACAGTAGTCTATCTTTAAAATTATTAAGCAAATTTTATTTAATTTATTCAAACATAGCATACAAAATGATAAGTTAAAGAAATATAGATATATATATTCTTTGAATTTAAATATTATATTTATTATTTGCATTGTTTAATCAGTATTACTTCCAAGTAATTTATTTATGATACGCTGTAGTTTCTTCCATTAACTAATTACGTAAATAATTAAGTAAATTTTTAATTACCATTTTAAATTTATTATAATTAGTTTTAACTTAATTTCAGTTAATTATTATTATTCTTTTATAAGGAACCTTTTTAGATCTTCAAATTAAAATGTTCAGTCTATACGTTCAGTCAAAATTCAAAACAAAACATTTTTATTTAGTACGAATAATAATTTAATCAAATAACTATACAAACCCATTTTCATTAATTTATAGTACAATTCTTTTTTTAGGCTAATTATTTACAAGAAAACAATAAAAATTGCCCCTAAAAACATTGAAATGAAAATTACATCAGAATATATCGAAAAAAAACCCAACGACTTATATATAGTATATATTTCACTTAATTAACTAATACTTTAACTAATTCTTGTCACTTTCGAGAAAGGGATGTAAAAAAAGGACCTGTAAACACTGTTTGTAGTTCAGTGATACTGACTGATTCATATAAAGTGTTAAAATATTCTGATTAATGGAAACGAGCAAACTTTCTGAATATAAATGAGATTTATTCGCAAATCTTCTTTAGAAAGTAGGGTGTCGTCTATAATACCCTGCTGAAAACTAGTAGAAAATAATAGTTACAGAAAAAAAATTAAGATGTTCAATTTGTTATCCAACTTTTCAGCTAATTTATTACTCTTCTTCTGATTCTCTTATTTTGCAAAAACAGCATCATATAAAAAAAACCAAAAATGGAAATTTAAATTTCCATAGCTTTAATTTATTATTAATACAATTTATTATTTACGAAATTTAAATCTTGTGACATAGTGAATAAACAATTTTTATTTACCAAAATATTCTTCTTGCTTTTTCAAAATTAATGTTTTGCGAAAGATCTCAATTGTGTTCAAAAATGTTTTTGTTGCTAATTTATTATTATAGAATGTATTATACCTGGAGTTAAATGTATTTAGGTTGATTTTTATCGATATAAATATTTATTTGGATCATATCGAGATATGCGAAATTAGATATATTTTTGGTTGTGCTCTCCACAGTCGTTTCTGGGTAGGCAGCCTAATAAGTATGTTTTAAACTATTTTAATATCCAAGGCAGGATGCGCCCTTTCGAGGGGATTTTTAATAAATAATGGTTCATATTCACGTGTCTAAGGACGTGGAACTGGAAAATTCCTAAGCACTCACCCCAATAGACATACATACAGAACCATAACATCCGTCTTTAGTTGTTCAACAGTGGTTAGGTTTGAACATACTACCTTAAATCCCAAAGAAGCCTACCCAATTTCCTATCCACAATAAGCTTTGAGCCCCTATATAGAAATATTTTATACCATGCTGTGAAAAACCTAAAGGAATAAGGGTGTTGAAAGGCATTTTAATGTCCACTTTTTAGCGGAAGGACTATAAATTATAGGCCGTATTTATATATCACAAGGGAGAAAACCCTGAAAATTCCCAAGTACTAATTTCTATAGACATACTTGCAGGAGATAGAAAAGAGAGCAACATCCATTTACCATTGTTTAAAAGGGGTTGGGATCGAGCCCCGAATCAGACCTTGTTCTCTGAAGTGAGCTCTAGGCCTTTTATTGATATGAAACATTTATTACAACGAATACTAGGCTGTAAAGTGCAGGGTAAAATGTCATCGTATTGTATTACTGTGTTGCCATTATGGCATCATTCATTAAGCCTATTTATGAAGACCGTATTGATAATATATCCAAGTTCTCTCATCACTATGATCTTCGGTTGGGTAAGATATCAAACTCGTTACCCTAAAAAAAGGTTGAATTTCACCAAGCAAGCCTCAGTGTTGGCTCTACTTTATACTATTATTTCCATTTTTAATCTTAATATCCGAGTTGTTGTGTCCAAGCTTGCACCTAAATTGTCAACTCTTTGACCAGTAACTTAGCTCTCTTAGTATAAATTTTAACATCAGACAATGATCTTTTAAAGGTTCTAAAGCCATTTTAAACTGAAAATCCTGGTCCAGTTATCACTCGTAAGCAAAATTGATCGAAGAGCGATAGATCAAACCAAAACAAGACCGAAATGTTTTAACATACTTGAATTTTTGAATTTAATATTCTAAGTGGTTATGATGAAACAAAATGGCGTGATAAATTCAATCAAATCATGTAACGAATGAATTCACCAGACGATAATTGGACGCGAAAATTTTTCCACTGCGTACTGTTCTGTAATCCTTTTCTCCTCGATTACCCCCAAATCTCTTTCACCACCCGATGCCTGTAATTAACTTTTCAAGCCTCATCGAGCAAGTAACAGCCCCAAAGTGATCTAATTAATAAGCTTGAAGTGAAGAAAAAAAGAAGACGGTTATGTGTCTGTGTGTACTGTCTAACAATAACATCAGCTTCGAAAAACAAACTGAATGTTATTACCACTTTTTTTTTTTCAAACATCACCCTTCTCTTAGTTGATATCTGAAATCTGCTTAAACAATCCTATCGTCTGTCAGACTTGAAATCTTTCTTAATTACCTTCTTCATTTAATAAAATTTTGTTTGATTGTCTTGCTTTCTTACCTGTCTCGTTGTTCAAACACAAATTTCATTACGTCCGCTTGGCTGACTACGGCATGTTTGGCTGGATCTGTGTTTCTTTCTCTCTTTTTGGCGAGTTTGCGGCTTGGGTGATTGGCGTAAGGAGAATTACATAGTGTTCTGTTGTTATTTCGGCTTTTGCTTCGAAATGATTAGGCCGTATTTACTTAAAAAGAAAGCTCATAGAAGATTATTTTAATTTTTTTATGTTGCAAAGCTTTCTTTTGTTTTACAAGTGATCTAGATGTATCTAGACAATGCATTTTTTTGTCTAATTTTGTGGAAAAATTGAGGATAATTTGAATATATCCGGAGAATATATTTTTTAACATAATTAGTTTTAGTTCTACTTGTTATTTTCAAAATTTCTTGTACAGTTGTTATTGCATAACAAAACCGATGCATCATTCACGGGTTCGGATGGTGGCGAGTTCGATACTCACCTTGGTTGAAGACCATTGTGCTGAGTGTACTTATACAATTTAAATTATTTTTTGGGTCTGGTATCCTTCTTATAGTACAGGGAGGAAGTTTGGAAAGTAAGTTGCCAGTTCAAGAATTGATCAGTCCAATCAGGAAGGATGATTAACAGCTATGATTGGCTGGAATTGGCTATCGGATGCATAGTATAGTTTTGATATAACTGTAAAAAAATTTTAAAAAATATCCAAATAAACTTGAAAAATATATTTTAGAAAATATCTAATTTTTATTTAGATTTTTGGATTTGGATCTGTCAGTTGATGTTGAGTTTTAATGAATTAAATGTAATTACTTAGAATCAACTGATGTGATTAAATAGCTTCGAATCTCAAAGTGACCAATCACATTGGTTGAAAGCAACCATTTCTACTAGATGTTTTCCTAATAATTGCATCTTGATGTAATACAATAAACTAATAAAATAAATTTCACGAAATCTCTATTTTGTACTTAATATTCCAAAGAATTCCATAACATTTTGACGTATATAAATTAGATTTAAAATAAAAATTCTGTATGTAATATTGTATACTGAAATTCATATATTCAACATTAAATAAGATGTATAAACACTTAAATATTTAAAAAATATTATTTTATTCATAATATTATTAAATACTCATTTTATTAATAAAATTCACAGCTAAAATATCCCAAGAAGACATTTTTTGCTAATTTTGAGTATTTTTGTTTGTCAATTCTAACATTTAACCCTTCTTTAGATGATTTTTTCCCTTATTGGTGAAATAAATCAAGGTGATATAACTCACGATCAAAATTAAAAGAAAAATGGTTAAAAAAAAATCTTAGTATATATTTCTTGTATAAATTTAGCAAAAAAACAATATGATGGAAATTTCCATCGTGCAAAGTTAGATCATTACCTTAGAACTAAATAGAAATAAAAGAGGAAAATAACAGAAACACATGTTACAAACCTTTCTTCCACTCATTTCCACTTTTTTAGCAATAGAAATTCAAAAATAATAAAACAAAATTAAAAACGAAATCCTATGTTTATTGCAGCTACAACAAACAGCGAAATGACAACTTCAAGCTCGTTTCACCGATAGTAACACTTGCTTGTTTTTGACAGCTATGTTTCTTTCTATGAGATGGACATTAAAAAAGTATCCAAACACGATCAACCTAAAGTGAACTTGTTCTTTTATATATTTTTTAGGCATTCATGAAAATTTCTACCATTATCCAAAGAAGGGTGAAATCAGAGTTACTCTTAAAAAATATCTATTTTTATAATTATCTATTCAATATTGTCTATCTATTGTATTATTATAATGTGCATTATTTGTATCATCGTATTGTAATCATGTAGTTAATACAACCAGGAGATAGTTAAATTGTTTAATATAAGATCTTCTAGAGCTTTCATCAGAGTAAACCAACTCACTCTCCTTTGAATAATTCATTTATGTCTGACAATTCCTCAATAACCAAAGTAACACTAGAGGGCAGTGTGCTTGCTATGCATCTTTATTTCATAGCTGCTTCCAAGCCTCCTCCATCCCAGGGATGACCTCTGGACAAACAAAAGCAGGAGGCGAGAAGTGATTTGCATGCCCATCATCAAGATGACAGAGCTTGATGGGGAATAACGGCCCAGTCGATGAACCCAAGCATCAGTTCCTGTTACCTCTCTCAGGTGCAGCATGGCTTAGCGGGGGCGAGCGAATGAATGCACCCTCCCTCCCTTGCAGACGAGTGATAACAAGGTCATGATCGTGACCTTCCGGCCGTTCTTGATGAGGTATGGCGGTCAGGTCGGACCACGGCGTTGTCTCGGGAAAACAGTAGCAAAGTGGCCGGCTAATGGAATTTTCTTATTGAGAATCAATCGTCTCTTTGTTCCGGGAGCTGCTTATAAATTAATCCTCATCATCAGAAACAATACACTCCGAAAAATATACATCGTGAATTCGTTTTCGTATTATTTTCTTTTTCTGTGTTTTCCATTGTCTAGAGTAGCAACTATTAAACGCGAAAATAGGTGTTATGAACTCCTGAGGAATAAACTAAATACTTCAAGATGTTATTAGAATACTTGCTTTGATAAACAAAGTAATCATAAATGGTATTAGACCATTTTGTTTTTAACTTCCAATTACATTTCAACCTTTTATTTATTTATTTTTAACCTTAGAACTATTTTATCCCATGCATAGATCAATATAAATATAAGTATAAAATGTAAAATAAAATATATAAAATGTAATATACACACATAAATAAATTTAAAATAAATAAGTATTTAAATATTTATGATAAAAAAACTATTGTACATAAGATGTTTTCAAATATATTAAGTATTTTACTCATCAACAAACTTATAAATGTATGGTATATAGCTCGATAACTAGTAAATTGTATGGTGTGCATTATTCGTTGTATTACTTTAAATATTTCGTCAAATTAAAATTCATTACTTCTTTCTTAAATTGTGATTTTATATTTGAATGCATATAAAATTTGTAAAATTTGCTCTTCTGTTTGAAGTATTATGAGTTCGATGCCTATTACAACCCAAGATTAATTCACTGAGAGTATTTAAGCACATTAGATATTTTTAATGCCCCTCCCTCTAATTGTGCAGTATAAAGCTGATTTTAATGAGTGTTAGCTCAGGTGTCGACATAGTTACTTTATTAGTTACTTATTTTCATAGCATAATATACAATAGAATGGAAATATAATTCAATAATTAAACTCAAAACTAAAACTATTACCATTTCTAAGTAGTTTTAACTCTCTGAGGACAAATTGGAACTAAGTGATTATGAATAAAATACATAAAAATTATGATTGAGAAATTGTCAATCTATGGATGTTTCAACTAAACTAGTTTTTATAACAGTTACTGATACTTAAATGAACTCTGTTTTGTGAATCTAACATTTGATTTAACAAAGATGCTTAAATATTAGCCTAAAAATATACATTTAAATTTTTTTTTATTCTTACTAAGTAAATAAGATTTTCATCATTTTAATATTTTACAAATTTACATCGTTTAAATTATAAAATTACCAGAAA
>JAPDSC010155526.1:0-20589 GCA_026290005.1 Latrodectus geometricus
AGTAGTTAAATCCATAGGAATAAAATTTTATGCATACATGATAATAATATGGAACAGTAATTATAAAATTCATGTGTGTGTGTATATATATGTATATATATATATATATATATATATACAGGGTGTCCCAGAAGGTCATGCCTAAACGGCACACATGGTTTGCGTCAGGTCATGAGGAAGCAGAATTACATAGGAAAGGGGAGTCAGAAACACGATCGCAATCCGCTAGAGGGTGATAAGCGCTGGCAGAGGCAAGTGTGAGCAGTCGGATCATTCGAAAGGATGAACCAGTACAGCAATGCAGAATTGGCAAACATGCATTACGTGTATAGCGCTCTAGGTGACTATGGACGAGCAGCGTGGTAATGTGTATCGACAACGGTTCCCGAATCGACATATACCTGACCATAGGCTGTTCGGACAATTATATCACAGCATCACAGCTGATGAGAGCAATTTTGAGCATTTACTATGAGTTGTAGCGTTTTTCATTTCCATTTGGTACTGTTTAGTTGTAAAATAATGATTTTTTATACTGTTTGTTATCTTTTCTTTGCATGACGGTCACGACGCAATTTCACTGTCACGATCGAGTTTCCGACCCCATTCCTATGTAATTCTGCTTCCTTAATGACCTGACACAACCATGTGTGTCGTTTGGACATGGCTTTTTGGGACACCCTGTATATATATATATATATATATATATATATATATATATATATATATATACTCAAGTTACTATATACTTCAACTAATCAAATCTTATAACTATTAAATCAATGATTATTGTTTGATCCAAAATGAATTGGAAAATATAAAAAAAATGTGTGTGTATGGTAGAAATCAAAATTTATTCAAGTCTTTTAATTTCAACAGAATCAGTGTTAATATTGAAATAATTATATACAGTCATTCCTTTCATCCAACCTTATTTGTTTCTGAAATTAAAAAAAAAAAAAGTCTTTGATCAAAATCAAAATTATTTAGGAAATAATTATACGCATTGGTCATAATTTATCAATCTTCCATGTAGTGAAAAAAATAAAAAAGTATCCTATTGTAAGTAGAAAAATAAAAAATTGGTATTAACAATTCAAACTGTTTGTCCTTAGTCCTTAATAAATTTAGGATTCATTTAATGTGGAAAACAATTTTATCTTTCCTTCTTAGGAAATAATCTAATTTCATAATATTCTGACGTTTTTTGCTCATGTTTATCGAAACTTAGAAGAATTTATATGTGATAAATTAACTAATTTATGGCTAACTTTCCTTTTCAAATTAAAAGAAAGTAAGCATTTTTTGTTTCGAATAATTTGAAGGGATAGAATAAACAAAGTTGCACAATAAAAGCACTTTTTTTTTTTGTTTTTAAGGCATACATGACCAAAAAAATATCATACTTACTCCAGGAAATTAGGTATCAATTAAATAAATATTATAATAATTCTTAAAGATCAACAATTAATTAACAATTTCCCATAGTCCCATTTCATGATTTTTATTTTTCATTATAATTAGATACTTACACTTTAATAAAATGATGAACTTATTTCTTTGCAGTTTTACTTAGAAAACAAAGTTTCATTTAACTACAATTTTTTTTTTAATTTCCTCTTGTTTAAAAAAAAAAAAATAAAAAAAAAAAAAAACAATATGAAGGCAAAATATACATAAAAACAAAATTCTTATGAAAACTTAGAAAATTTCAAAAGCAAGTATTTTTAATACTAGGCTATTTGAATCAGGAGATTATTCTTTGAAATTTAGGATAAAATTAATATATAGTTTTTTTAATTTTGTATTTAAAAATTTTATCCGTTGTTTTAGTTTGAAACCAATTTCCTGTAAACAAAGTTACTTTATAGAAATTTACAAGAAGGTATCTTATTTTAAATTAAATTGACAATCATTTTCAGATAATCATACTTTGATTTCAGAGGTGAGAAAAACATAAGTTGAAAAATTTATATTTTTATAAATAAACAGAGAAAACTTCTTATATGCACAAGAAACATTTGCTGTATTTTTTTTTCATAACTTCTTTTTACAAGTGAGAAAATAAAAACTAATTTTTTTATAAAGAAAAAATGAAATTGATAAATATTTTCTTACTTAAAGACATGCACTTCCAAAGAGTAAATGGAATATGTACGTTTCTATTAAAGAAATTTTATTACAAGTAAAAATAAAATTCTAGTGCTGCCATCTATTTGCAATTTATCGTAACATATTATTAAAAACAGAATTTTATGTTTTTTATGTTATAAACACAAAAAATAATTTTATTATCGTGTGCTTATTTATCTAAAATTATCTTATAGAATTTATTTAATTTTTATTAAAAATTTTCAATTAATTAATGAAATGCATTTTTAAGTAATTAGTAAAATATAAAATTAGATTAATACATGAAAATTAATTGTGTAACGTATATGCGAAGTTAATAATAAATATGATGATAATATACTATCATGATTATGTGATGCATTCATAACTGGATTTGATCAGTTTTAACCAATATCATCAAAAAATAAAAGAACTACAAGTAATAAAAGGTAACCATAAAACTTAAGATTAGAAGCTTTTTTTTATGCACTAGACATTTTGCTTTTATAATTGTTTCTTTGTTATAAAAAAAGTTTTTTAAACATGATTTAAAGCATAGTATAAAAAACCATAATTATCGTATAATGTTTTCAAATTCTTTGCAAGTTTTAACATGAATAAAAAACATATAAATAATAAAAAACGTGAAAAAAAGTCATTGCTAAGTGCGCTATCGACAGCCAAAAAGTGGCGAAATATTCCTGTGCATGTTGAAACATACCAAATTTACATTTTCCCATATATTTTTGATAATAATGTATGCTGGCAACTTTACAATAAATTTATTTAGTGTTTTCATATTTTACATGAAAAAATATTATTTAAATTTTGGATTTATCTTGTTCAGAAAACAGAGTATAATCAATCTCTCCGAATTTGCTCGAATTCTTATGCAAAGAATACATTAAAATGCCTAAAATATTTATGTAAATAAAAACAGATAAACATTGTAAGCATAACATTATGTTTTGTGAAAACCAAATTCTCACTCTCTCTCTCCTTCCCTTATTACAGAACTGTAATTTTTTAACATGAAGTTGTTGCTTGTTTCGTTCAGATACATCTTAACGTCTACAACACTTTATTCTGTTTCGAATAGTTTTATAATTTCTACTAGTAATATTACAGAAATCTTCTATTGCTATAAACGTTAAGAACTCCAATTTTAAAATTTCCTGAAATTGTTTATTGTTTTCAATTTTAATGTTTATTGAGTTTGTTTGACTGGCTAATGAATTTACCCAGTGTCATTTCATTATTTCTTGAACCACGACAAAGCTTTTAGAGTCATCTTCAAAATAACTCAACATGTCTCAACAAGAGCGTTTTGAATAATACTTTCCAGTAATGAATATGAAGCTACTATCTCTTTATTGTCAAGAAATACATTTTTGCTATCACAAGATTTTTGCTAAGCGCTAACAAGAAAGCTTTCACTTCATTTGTTAAAAATGCCTTTCATTGAATGAAAATTGCGGTTCAGATGCATGTGAGCCACTTGCACATTGATTCAAGCCGTTTAACCGTGATTTATTAGTTTTTGACACATAACGTGTATTTGGAAATAGTAATCTCGTTTATTTCCAAATCCAAAAACTCTCGAGATACATTTTACCCGAAAAAACATGAATTGAATCACAAACACAAAAACCAAAACTCGATAAATTTTTTTCAAGTTTATATGAGTACTTGCAAATTGAACAAGTCATTCAACTATGCTTCGGACAAATGCCATTAAATTTGGGTGCTGATTAGACGAATTGAGTTCATTCTATTTGAAATTGTTTAAGTAATTGTTACTAAAAAACATCCATTCGTACACAAACCTCATAATCGTACTTCCCAAACGATTCCGAATGGATTCAAGAAATGCATACGTTCACATAAGCCGTTTAACCGTTGTTAAATGGATTTGAAGACCTATTTTGGGTTATGAAACAATGAACTCGTTCTGTTTGAAATTCAAAAGGTTTTGAGGAACATTTATTTGAAAGAAAATTATTGAAAACATAAAAAGAAAAAACTATGATTCTACAAGACTATTTAAAGTAATTCAAGCCATTTGCAAGTTAACACAAGCTGTTTAATCTTCGTCAAATGGCATCTAGCACATGATATCCCTTTCGGCTAATGGTCTGGTGTCATCAACTCATTTAATTCAAAACCAAAAATTAGTCAATATTCATTTTGCTTGAAAGAAATATTGTAGAACACCAAAATTATGGTTTGACAAGCCATATAACATTGATTAAATTTCACTCGCCAAGAAGGATTTATTTTATAGTCATTCTTTTTAATTACTTCTTTAATCTTTTTTAATTACTTTTTTAATTATAAAGTGATTCTTTGTTTCATTCCGATATAGCATATTGCTTACATCACTTTATTCTATGTCTAATATGATTATCTCTTTCATGGTAATTTGGCCACTTGTATGTTAACATAATCCATTAAACAATGGTCCATTGACTTCAAACAAATGCCATTCAATGTCAATTAAGTCATGGGTTCAACTCGTTATATTCGATAATGTTCAGATGTATATTACTAGAATACATCTATTGACATACAAATGCCATATCCATGGCTACGAATTATTTCGAATGGATTCGAGTCATACGAATAATGACACCAGCCGAAGTAATTTCAAACATATCACATCTATTTTGGATGATGAATCGGAGGCATCAGTTTAAAATCTAAATATTTATTGAAGAACATTCGCAAAACATTGATTTCTTTCACGAACGCTAAAATCAATGTCCCTCTGGCTCAATAGTTTCACATCGCTTTACATGAACGACAGCGATTGCGAAAGTGACATTATTCTCCGTCATTGAGGACATGTTCATATTATATGTCACATTCCAAACTCTTCAGCTGATGTGGCAACGACGTGGAGAACAAGGTACCAGCTTAGATGTGACCTCGTCATTTGACCATGGTTTGAAACTACATGACACTTGCCTTTAGACGGATATTTCAAGTCCATTAACCATTAGGTACAGTCTAAGACTCACCTTCACCGCCATGTATATATGAATGCAAAAATTATAATTTCACTGGCCAATTTAAGTTAATTCAAACCACGTGTACATTGATACAAGCCATTGAGCCTCTGCCGAATAGTAACTGATCAAAAAATCCATTTCGGGGGA
This sequence comes from Latrodectus geometricus, assembly GCA_026290005.1. NCBI lineage: Eukaryota > Metazoa > Arthropoda > Arachnida > Araneae > Theridiidae > Latrodectus > Latrodectus geometricus. Next base: position 5,271 of record JAPDSC010155526.1, read on the forward strand.
TAACCTAGTGACACAGACTTGTTCAATTCAAAACCAAAAATTTATTTATTTAATAAATTATTTAAGTACATTTTTCTTGAATCACATGATTCATTTCATTTACCCCAAAACCATAGTATGGCAGACATTTGACATTCCTTCCATCCATTCGCACCTTGGCGATAAAAGAGAAAAGTAATACAACTACTTTATGGTTAAATTTCAACTGGTAAGGATGATTTAACGTTTTTCTTTTTAGTCTTATTATTTTTAAATATTTCCTTTATTTCATTATTACACTTGGTCTTGGGGAATATTATCATTCCTTTATTCCCATTATTTAATTGTTTCTTAGTCATTTCATTTAACTGTTTAACACACACTTGATGATTCTTTTAATTTCAGGAAAATGTTAAAGGTCTATTATGTATGTAGCTCAGTCAGTTTTAATGTGAAGTATCCCTGAATTATGAATGATATAACAAGCAGTTTAACTTCAAGAAATTTCAGAAAAAATAAATATTTTTTCTTAATTAAATTGTTAACATTTACTTTCAATTGTATATTTTATAAATTTTGAAATTTTTTCATTTTTAATTTGAAAAATTTAACCAATCTGTAAATTATATATATTAGTTTGGGGAAAAAGAAATCCATTATTTTTACGTGAAGTTTATGCAACTTCTTTTATATTCACTTTGTAAAAAGGTCTAAAACAGCTTTCATGTAGATTTTTACGTCTTGAGCGTTACGACTGCTAACATGCAGTTAACTTCGATCATTTTTGATATTTTATAGACATTTTCGACGATGCTGTATCCACATGCGAGGTGCATCTCTAACATCAAAAATACCCGAACGGAATCGACGAAATAAAAATTTTACGTAACTGGTTGTTACAGTCTTATATAGGACGATAAACACCTTTCACAATTTTAGCCACCCGGCTATCTTTTTCGCCGTTACAAGAGAAAAACGAAAATGTATCGAATTTTCTGTTTGTTGTCTTCGATTTTTAAAACCTTGTACTCGTAAATGAATTCATCAAACAAAAAATCGCAAGAGGATATTTTAGTGTCAAATGTCACCTTTCCAACGAGCATAGATCTGAATTTGTTTAATAGATACCTCACGAGATATCGATCACTACAGGCGTCTACCGAAAAAATAATGGATTACTTTTTCCCCATCCTAATATATATATATATATATAAATCCTAGCTGTTTACAAAACAGGCGCGTGTGTGTCCAACAGACATCAAGGAGCAAACGACTTAATTTATTCCTTGTAATTTATATTAGATTTTATTCATGATGATGTATTTTTATGCTCATGTATTCAATCGAATTTGATCATTCGTTCGTTTACAATTGATCTATCAAGTTTGATCATAGTTGGTTTCACAATTATTACTTTTTCACTATAGACTTAATTAATGACTGGAATTATGTAAACTTTCTTTATATTATTTTTTATGCCGTATTACTTTTTTAATCGAATATTTTTCTTTGGAACAACTTTGATACACTCCCCAAAAATTTAGCGCCAAATCTGGCACTGCCTACGGACATTTTAGGGCTGCTGTTTCTTATTTTGGTGCTGCCAATTTAAGTTTTTTCAGCTTTTAGGTTTTTGTTATTGTCAAATTTAGTATTTTATTGTATTTTGTACCATATTTTAAGTTTTTTTTTTTTTTTTTTTTTTTTTTTTTTTTTTTTTTTTTTTTTTTTGTTATTATTAAAAGTTTATTTAGCGAGAATCCATTTTGGCGAGAAAAATAAGTCGCCAAATTTCCGATTTAGGGGGGTATATCAAAGTAGTTCCTTTTCTTTTTCTTGTTTCTAAGCATTTCCTAGAACTTATTACCTTGTATTTCGACAAAAATATTTGTGTATGATTTTAGTTATATTCATGGTATACAAAAAACTTAACTTTATACTAGTTATTATTATGTTCACTTCCTATGACTTTAAAGTCAGATGTCGAATATGCTTGGAAATTTGTTTATGTTTTTTTGTTTCTTTGATGCATTTGTTGTACAAATGGTCTCAATAAAGTTCCTATCTTATTTTTCTTCAAAATATTATTTTTTACATTTATTTACAAAAATTGTTCAGCTTATTCAAATTAGGAAAAGAAATTTGAAATGAATAAGTTGCAAGCATTTCTGGGTTGATATTTATAATAAAATCCTAGGAGAGCCCACATCCTTTGTTGTCGTAGTGCAAACGACATAAAAGGAGCCGCAGAGGAAACAGATGTTACTGTAAATACATTCTGTAACAATTCCTCTCGGCAGTAGTTTTGTAAAATATAAAAGAAAGGAAACATAAAAATTGTAATATAAAGAGACAAGGGTAATAAAGAAATAAAACTATATATTTCAAAGTGGCACCCGAAAAATGCACTTAAAGTTTATTGCAGTTTTCCATCCCAGGGTCCTTTTCCCCTTGGGATGTATGGGTGGTCCATATGAAATTAAAATATTCTCTTTTTGTTTGTGTGTGGCCAATCAAGGGTTTTGGAGGGGAGATTTCTGACCATTCCCTGGAAGCCTAACACCGATGAGATACAAGAAAATATCCAATAGAAGAAAATGGGAGGAGAGATGAGTGCAATAAAAGTTAAGGAGTTGAAGATGGAGAATTCAGATTGCGGAATCCAGACTTCAGAATCCAGACTTCAGATTCAGATTCAGTATTCAGATTCTGATTCAGATTTCAGAATTCTCAGATGATGATATGATAGAACTACAACAACAACAATAAAATAAAGGAGTTGAACCGAGGAAGACGCTAAGCCTCCGACGAGGGATATGGATTGAGACCTATGTGACCCCGATTAGATATGGGAGAACCAAGAATTCGATGAGATAGAAATATAGTTCCCCGATGATAGAGTGAAATTGGTGGAGAGGTGAAGCAGACTTACCCAAATGAGAGACATGGAACAGACGGGGTGATACTGGAGCAATGCGATGATGAAAGGAGAGCCTAAAGAAAGTGTATCAGCAACTGTACTGACCTACCAAGGGAAATTCGCTACACAAAGGGGGTGAGTCATTTTAATCTCTTCTTCAGGACCCACTGGCCGCACAATGTTTTATAAATATGCTTTTATATGTTGATAAGATATTTAATCTTTAAATATAAACTGTAAATATTTAAATGTAAATAGTAGTCCAATAAAATTACATTATTAATATTATTATTTAAATTGTGTCATTCTAATATATTCTCATTTAATCTCCACTATTTCTAAGAACCTGGGTTAGCTCGGTGTTACTCTATATGCCGAGTTTAACCACAACATTTGTGACAAAATGAAAAAAAGCGCTAAGGCAGATCAAAATGGCGTAATAACAATTCCAGAAATAGGTTTATCATATCTAGTGCATCAAACTAAAATTACCAAGACTAACGAAATTTATCGCCAACCAAACTTATTCATGCTAAGTATGTAGGTTCTGCAAGGATCCAACCTGTTTTCAATAACAGCAGCAAAAACTGAAATTTGCAGACACTTTTTGAATCACTCAAATGAACTGCAAAGTCCTACAGATGAATGAATACTAATTTATTAAAAATTGACAATTATTTATTCAAGTAAATGGGTTTAAAAATTAAAACAATTGATAAGTGATGAAAAAAAACGAATTAAATTTATAAACAATCTTTTCTAAAACAGCGTTGCCATTCAAAAATTAAATATAATAAAACAAGAATCATTTGACTTATACAGCACTCTTTTGGTGCTGTTAAAAATGTGCTATTTATTTTTGGGAATTTCATTGGCCTCAATAAAGTTCCTTTCTTATTTTTCGTCAAAATATTATTTTTTTACTTATTTATGAAAATTATTCAGCTCATTCAAACCTAGAAAAGTGAAGAAAGATTTTCGAATACGAATTTACGCGAATATATAATGTAAGTATCAATGTTTGCTATTTGTCATATGACAAATACATATTGTTGAAAAGCCATTTAGTTATGATTAGTGATTAAATAAAATTAAGGATGCTTATACCAGCAAGTATAAAATATGTGACAGTAGTGTAATTAATTTCATCCTGACCAATACAAATATCATTTTCTGCTGATAAAACATATGTACACTAACTGACATATTGCAAACCAAATATTTTTTTCTGCTAGTGCTAGTAATATTTGAAAAGAAATAAATATGTTGAGGTCTCAATCTTGTCATTTAATATTGCTTAACAGATAAAACAGTTTTGTCCGAATTCATTTTTAAAAATATATAAAAAAGTTTATGGATAAGTAAAGTTTAGTTTAGTGTGGTTACACAAAAAATCACTTCTATTTTTATAATTAAAAGTCAACAATTCAAACTTACAAGAGCTGTGTTATAAATAAAAAAATATTCAAGTAATGGTTTCATGGTTAGAAATAAATTATTTATTTAAAGCACAAGCAAAAAAAGTTTACTCATGTTGTATGATCCAAACCAACAAATTTATCTAGAATTTTGATCAGACTCAAAATTTTCAAGTTGACTTAAGTTTACTAGTTTTAATATTGAAACCAAAATCTGCACTTGGTAGAAAATATCCTTGTTGTGATAAATAAAAAGTTTTCCAAGAAAAATAAAAAAAATTAAGCTTACAGTGAAATCACTTTTGAAATCTTAACGAGATGTTTCTTAAAAATCAAGCAATAATATTTAAATTTCAATAATGAAGGATGACTAAAATTTAGACTGATGGTAACTTGAATAACTTTTTTTATAAATTTTTGGTAAGCAATTAAAGATTTTAGGCTACGACAAATTAGCACATCGTTATCTTAAAGAGTATTTGATGATGCTTCTCTCTCTCTCAGATAATTAAAGATTTTACAAAAAGCCTTGTAATATTTATAAATGTAATCCTATAATTAAATGCAAATTTCGAGAATGATCATTCCGCTAAATATAACTTTTTCTGTTAAAACAAACGAGGGGTGGTCTATATTTTAGAATGTCCCTCAATATCTCGCCAATTTCCATGCTGTATTGTTAGCGATGTTGGTTTATTTCTGACAACATAAGTATTTTTGGCATTTTGTATATCATTTTTGTTTGGTAAGCTTCATAAGGCGATTTTTCATTTTTTACTGTACACATTACTATGAACTCGTCTGTTTAATTGATATTTAAAAATAAATTAATTTTATGATTAAACACATTTGTAAAACTAACGTAATTCTTTTAATTGTAAGGCATTGCACATGTTTTACAAGTCATTTTGCTTCAAATGCAGGTTAGAAAATTTAGTTTACTAAAAAAAAATGTATAAAATCGAGATTTTTGATTATAAAAATATTTGTTTTTACTTTCAACAGAAATATTATTTTTACCTTTTAAAGCATTTGTAAAATTTTTATAGTTATTTTACTTCTAATTCATACTATCGTGTTTTCAGAATCATCTTGTTTTCTAAAAACATCCACAAAAACATGCTTGGCGAAAAAAATAGCCTATTTACTCCAAGGGGCACCCTAAAGTATATTTTTTCCCAAACGAGCTATCATTTTACATTTTATGTCAAAAAATAACTTAGAAATAGCTTAAAATGTGTGAAGCACATCCCATTTTATGTATGTGCATCATATAGTTATGCATCTATTACTGCATGTACTTATATTTATCCCATAATGTAAGTATATGCAAACATATACTCACATTATGAGATTTGTGCTTACATTATAATTATTATTGACATTTGTGTTGTATCAGACTTACCAAAAGTTAATATCAAATATTTTAAAAATATTTTCAATCTTAATTTTATTTTTATACCAAAACATATATGTATGATATTGACTGCAAAATTTTCATACATTGGTAAATTATTTTTCTATATACTCCTAAACGTAAATATTTTTATAAATGGAATTTCCTATTTAAATGCTAATAAAATATAGTTCATTTATTTTTCAAATCAAATTATGTCTTTATTAATTTCCAGCATTATTAAAAATTCTTGTATGTTTTGTTATATCACTAATTATCTATTAATAGCAATAATATTTCTTCTCTTTAATTTATACGTAGCATATTATACATAATTGAAGATATAACAAATATAAACTTCCAATTCTTACGGTCATAGGCCTTAGATTTATTAATTTTTCCAAACAACTATGTGCATGGGAAACATGCACATAGTTGTTTGGAAAAATTAACATTTAGGCAAATAACGTTTAATTACTTACATGGCTAAATTATTTACTTGGTTGAAACATGAAATGAGATTTGAAGTATAAATCATCTACATATACAACAAATAATTCATTCAATGCTTAAGAAGTTATTAAATATTGAAATGGAAATTCCTTGTATCTCAGTTTTAATGTATTTCCTGTAAAGAGCGTATTATACTAAGCGTAAAATCACACGCTGCAGTCGGAAAAATAATATTTTTTCAAAAATCAAAAAAGTAAATACAGTTAATTTAAATAAAAAATATGTGGGAATATAAAAAGAAGGAGTATACCATACCTAAATATTTCCTCATTCTCATAGATTAAGCAAAGATGACAATTCTGAAAGCTTTACTAAAAACGCTATAATCAAAATTTCGAAATGAAACCTGGGGTTCATGGAGACTTCCTGATATAAGTTTCCCTCTATTTTGATCAGCAGCTCTCAGTTCATCCTAGAACAAAATTGTGGTGGACAAACAGATTAAAGATTTTATTTTTATAAATGGTACTATTTTAAGGGCTTTATTAATATAGTAACTCAAATTTTTTCATAGTTTAAGTCCATGATTACAGTTTGAAATAATTCTTTCTAATAATACTTTATATTTTGATTTATTTTTTTATAAATTAGAATTTAATTTGCCTAATATTTATGACATTCAATTAATTATATTTATAGCCTAGTTAACATTCATTTAGATAAGCATGTCATCATATTCCATAAAATAAGTATCAAAAGTTACAAATCTCTGATGAGAAATGATATACAATTTTGTTAAAAAATAGATATTCTCATTCACTCAAATATTATAATCATTTATATTTCTTACGCTAAATGCATGCAATTAAAAACGTAAAAATATTTTAAGAAACTATTTTTATTGATTCGAGGTATTCAAATATAAATTACATATATTTTATACGTATGGCATACTTTATTTCTAAAAGTAATTCCTAAATTTTGTTTTTTGTTTACTAACTGCATGAACATTTTTGGTGTATACGGAGAAAAGAATTATACCTTTTATTCAATATTATACTTGATCCTACATTCCAATTATAGTTTTTTGAACCTCCACTCAAGTTTTCTTTATATTGAGATCAAAATGATTTTATTAAAAAACATTTAACAGAATTCCAATATCCCTCTACTCAAAAGGCCGTCATCAATCTTATTTATAATAAGTTTTTGATTTAATAAATATTTGACGTTCAGAATTTTATTTCCCTTTCATTAAACTGCAGTAAAATCTTCATACTGAAAGTTTTTCAGGAATGTCAAAAAATGGAAATATGAAAAGGAAAAATAGCTGAGATTATCCAGATATTTTTACGATTTTTCTTGAATACTGAAAAAAAATCACTGAGAAAAACATGATATAAGAACAAAATCGTATGTAAAAAATAACATGATATGTGAATTGCCAAACTATTTTTGTTTATGAAAACTACATAAGACATATAAGGAAAAGAGACAGGCAAAGTTCATCTTATATTAAAAATGTTTTAAATGATCACTTAGTATACCAAAATAGAAAACAAAATTATTTAATAAATCATGTATCACCTGAAATTTAATTCAAAACTAAAAATATTGCATACTTAAAAAATGTGATTCAATTTAATCATAACGATAAAAAACAATAATAAACCTCAAGTCAGTTCATTTTTCTAAACGTGTCAAATTTAAAATTCTCGCAAAATTTTTAAAAGCATTATGAAATTCGTCCACGCTTGAAAAAAACTTCCCAAAATATTAAAAAACTTAATTTTAATTCTCGATATAATTCAAGTACTCAAAAGTAATATCTGTATTCAACAATTCGAAAATAATGAACGTTTGCAGTTATTTCCTATTTCATTTCAAACAACGTATGGCGATTCGATTTCGTTTCCATTGGAGGAAAATTTGTGTACTTATCTCAGGGGAATGACATAAATTAAAATCAATGAACAATTAGTATGAAATGATTTCTTGAAAAGGTACGAATAAAAGAAAAAAATTATTGATCAAGATAATTCAAGGTATTCATAGTATCAACCAAAAAGAATTTTCCTCTTTTAGAAACGTATTCCTATCTGGATAGAGCTAAAATTTTAAAAAAATTACTTATCAAAGGATCTTTGAAAAATCATTAATTACTACAAAATTTATATTTCCTTCACAATGATACAGTTTTTCAATTTACAAAAGTATTTTTATCAGTAAGATCAATTCATTGCATCAAACTTTTGCTATGTTATTTTGTTTAATATTTAACTGGCATTTACCATTCTCAAAAATTAAAAGTTTATTTAATTTTTGATAAATAAAATTGTAATTTAAGAGCTAGTATATATATATATATATATATATATATATATATATATATATATATATTTCCATGACTTCTAAAAAATTCAAAAATCTGTAATATTGCAAGTTATATGCAGATTGGGAATTACTAAATGTTGAAATTTGAACTAAATATTTAATTTATTTGTATTTGTTTTCAAATTTTGATATTCTCACCAACTGCAGAGTTTATTCTATATCAGATATTTGGAAAACAATTCGACATGTAAATAAGCAAACAAAACAAACAGAAACTACATGTAAAGTTTTCGCGAAGTAAAATTCGTCAAACTGAAATTACACCCAAAACCATATTTTTCTATTCTTTTTATATAAAAATATAATGATATTTTTTTTAATTTATGAAGTCATTAACATTTTAACCCCCACTATTTTAATAACTAGAGTTTAATTTTATTCTGATGAAAGTTTTGTGAATATTTTGTACTAAATGATTGAGATGCAAATAATTTCATAGATTCATTGCATTGGATATGGATGACTGCAACCCTCGAAAATGTGATCATCATTGCGCTCAGGTATGCAGGCAATATTTGTGTCCATGTGATTATGAACCAGGCTATACACCCACTCACTCACAGCAAAGAGTTTGTTGCAAATGGGAAACGCATTCATCCGTCCAGTAAGTGATACTAACAGTCAACAGAAAGCTCCATCATTTGAGCTTGAATTAAAAAAACATTTTAAGTACTTAGAACCTTTAAAATATTCTTAAATAAATTTTTAAAATAATTCATACATTGAAACCTTCTTTCCTGAATTAAATATGTCTTAAACAAATTAGAAACGAAAAATTAAAAATGTTCTATCCTAAGCAAGTAAAATTCTGATGGCTAAACAATATCTCTTATACAATTCCTAGCTACCCTATCTTCTCGGGTCCTTAAGAAATGTATGTAATAAAATAAATTCCATGAGCTCTCTTGATTTACATTAAAGGCCCGTTATAAGTGTTTAAAGTCAAAAAATTTAAAAAAAAAATGAGTTATTCACTCTCACTTGTAATAATAATTGATATATGCAACAAAGAAAGACTTCTCAACGTACCCTGTACAACAATTTAAAAATAATGTGTTGGAAATGAAGGATATAATTTTAAATGCCCAATAATTATTGATGAATAAATTATTTATGTAAATTATATTATGAAATAGATTACTTTCATTTGAAGTTGTCAAAAGAATAATCCTACAAATTAATTTAATTATGATATTTTTCATTTCCAAATACAAACCAAATTGAATTAATAACAATAATTAAAAGAAATCTTAAGTTTTTTATAAAGCTAACCACAAAAATGTAGAATTTCAGTAATAAATATTATGTATATATTTTGAAAAAAATATACCATATATGTACAACATGAAAATGATTAAAAAATCGAATTGATTCAAGTGATTGAAATTTCATTTATATTGAAGTTATACAGATTTCAAAAAATTCTGAGAAATAGCTTTATCAAAGTAAGTTGAAATGAAACACATTACAAATATGCTTAATTAAAAATATAAAATTGTATGATAAATAGCTATCAAAATAATGATATTGCTTCAATAAAAAGTTATGTTCATAAAAAAAAAGTATTATTTTCCTCTGATTTAAGAAGTTTTTGTTTGAAAATTGATTTTTTTAAAATTATTACTTAAAATGTTGCAGAAACATTACATTTAGAATTAATAAGTAAAAAGCATTTAACTTTTTATTCAAATTAAATTATTTCACAAAAAAATGTTTTATTTTATACGGGAAAAAAGAAACAATGGCGATTGAAATTGTGAAAGACATTTATGGACGAGATATTGTAACAGACATGCAATTTTGATTTTATCGATTCCGTTTAATTACTTTTGGTATTAAATATATTAGTTTGGGGAAAAAGTAATCCATTATTTTTTCGGTAGACGTCTGTAGTGATCGATATCTCGTCAGGTATCTATCAAACAATTTTAAGGTTTATGCTCGTTGAAAAGATGACATTTGACACTAAAATATCGTGTTGCGGTTTTTTGTTTGATTAATTCAGTTACGAGTACAAGGTTTTAAAAATGGAAGACAACAAACAGAAAATTCGATACTTTTCGTTTTTCTCTTGTAACGGCGAAAAAGATAGCCAGGTGGCTAAAATTGTGAAAGGTGTTTATCGTCCTATATAAGACTGTAACAATCAGTTACGTACAATTTTTGTTTCGTGGATTCCGTTCGGGTATTTTTGATATTAGAGATGCACCTCGCATGTGGATACAGCATCATCGAAAATGTCTATAAAATATCAAAAGTGATCGAAGTTAACCGCATGTCAGCAGTCGTAACGCGCAAGACCTAAAAATCTACATGCAAGCTGTTTTAAACCTTTTTACAAAGTGAATCCAAAAGAAGTTACATAAAGTTCAAGTAAAAATAATAGATTTCTTTTTCCCCAACCTAATACATCTCGCAAAGAAGAGGTCCGTCTTTGAAAATTTTGATAAAATCACTAAAACGATCAAAATTGACAGGCATGACCTAGCCCAGAAGCTAAAGATCAACCTTGAAACAATTTTAACCCTTTTGCACAAAGCGAGTCCAAAACGTTAAAAAAAGATTTGAAGTTCGGGTAACAAATTGTGGATTTCTTTTTCCCCATTCTGATATTATTATAAGTATGATAATTGCGTAATGATTGCTTATTATCTTAGAAAAATATTCTGATATTATTATAAGTATGATAATTGCGTAATGATTGCTTATTATCTTAGAAAAATATCAACTTTATTGAAGTTAACTGCTAATATATTAATTGTATTCAGATTAATAAATATCACAATAACAGAATAAATAAAAACAAAAAGAGCTTTTTTTAAAAAAAATTCGTAAATAATATTTTCAGTTTTGAAAATACCATCTAATATACGGTGCAAAATTTTTGTGCCTAGAAAAAATAACTTCACAAGACCAATAGAGTAGCTCATGTATTTGGATTTTCACAACTGTGGGTATGACATGGAGGACGATATTGCGTCGAATAGCTTGGATTGCAACAGTGGATAAATGAGCAGAAATAAAACAGATCGATGCTTACAGTAATATGAAATCTTCCCCAACAAAGCCATGGCCTCTGAATGGTCAACAGGAGTCATTGTCTTAAAAAAAATCCGTTTGTTAGCTGCACAAAAAATAGTGCAATTAATCTAAATGTATGCAAAATTATTAAAAAAAACAAATGTTAGCATATAATTATCTTCTATAAAGCTGAAATTTCATACCCAGTAAGACGAATTATCTTCTCTTACATTCAAAAGACTCGTTTGAACAAAATAAAGTGAACGTTTTTAATAAATTGAATTCTCTTGTTTTAAATACAAATAAAAATGTTTAGAATTTATTCACCAAAAGTAAAGCCAAAAAGATGGCACGATACCTACAAAGAAACGATGATGCAATAGATCATTGATTATTAAGAAGTCATTTAATCATTAGATATTATTTGTGCCTTTTTAGTTATGGCTTTGCATATTTTGTGTTTGTTTCATATTCGAATATATTTTTATTTTGAATACAACAAAATATTTGGGTGAATAAAATATTTTATAATAATATTTTATTGTTTAATATTAACATTTTTAACAATGTTATTTTGAGAAAATTAACTGTGCGAAATTTTACTGACATATTTGAACTTAATACCTGTTCTTATAATTGTGAGCCTTAATGTATAAACAACAAAGTTTGCTATCTAAGGAAACTTACGTATTTTATATTCAAGCTTAAGATTCCAATTACTTCACAATTATTGACTTTCAGGATTCTTTTAGCTAAAATGAAGCTAAGAGCTTTCTACCTAGCACAAGGCTTTTTTGAATAATATGTGGATATTGTAGCGGAAATATAATGTTTATAAAAAGCTGTTATATTAATTGTGTAGAAGATTGAAAAACCCATCTATTTATAATTTTGAAGTTTCCTGAAAATTGTAAAACTAGCCTTTTAAATGGATCTATGCATATATTTTTAAAAGCTTAAATATTTTCAAAGCACGTTTTCTTCCATTTGATATCTCATTTGTAAATGTTCGCTATACTTAAAATTAGCTTTGAATCACTCACTGTTTAAAATTTTATTTAAATTAAACATTTTTCAGGTCCAAAAGTGTGTATACTAAAGACGATCCTGAATCTAATGATGTTTTGACTCGATATTTTGGAACAGCTAGATCGCAAAGAAGTCCACATGATCCCAACCGATTCACGGGCGTCAATCATATTCCAAGCTTCTTACATACTGATCTCTCTTCTTTGAACACTGATTACTCAAACATTCTCAAAGAAAGAGAGCTTTTGGCTGCAGCCAAGCAGCCAAAATCAGGGAATTTTTACCAATTTAGAAGCATCAGACCTTACAATAAAACGAATTACAATTGGTACGATACAACTCCTAGGCACTTAAAACTGGGTAGAAGAGAATTCGATAATGGAGACAAACGGTGGTTACCACAAGGTCCCATTTCAGCTCAAGCTCTCAAGTATGGTCAGATGTCCTATTTGAGGTGAAAGATGATCTGTAAATGAAAATAAAACAATTTTATGTATATATTTATAATATATTTGACTCATTTGTTATATCACAAACAATTTATAGTGAATATATAAGTTATCTTAAAGAATAAAATAAGTTCTTAATAACTTTAATATTAAACAACCTACATTCATTATTTTACTAGTCTAAATGTATCGATATAAGAGATCACACATTTTTGATATTATTAATATATAATTCATAAAAATATTAATTTTATTGTCAATGAAATAAGATTTGATTTTAGAATTCTGTTTGGTATAAGTACTTATCTCATTAAGTATGGTATAAAATAAAAATGCCGAGTTCAACTAAAATAAAGTGGCGTTGAGTTTCATCACTTTTTTCTCACCTTTCTCTTAAGGTAAATTATTGCTTGAATATTGGTTTGGTTAATTCTTCTTATACGAATACATTTTGTAAACATCAAGTCGAAGAAGTTTAAAGAATGCAACGGTTAGTTCATGAATCTAATGGAAAATAAAATTTAATTATTATCAATATTAACATTGTATTTGATATAATCCATGTATATAGATAGATAGATTGATATAAATAGATCAGATTGCTGTTAAAATTTCATATATTTGTGTAAAATTAGTGCATCATGTTTATCACTCACAGATGACCCAACCAAGCAAAGTTCACCATTCCTGAAACAACTTTATTTTCAGCAAAGGAATCCTGTACTGGGTTTTGTTCTTGAGTAAATTTTGTCTCAGGTTAAAAATTTCCAAAAATTTCAAAGGAATCAGCTGATATAATTTATGTATTTTTTAGTATCAAACCTACTCGTCCAGCTGAAACATTTTTTTGCATATTTTCAATGATTGGATTTTTTATTTTTACAAATGCTATTATGTTGTGTGACAAAACAGCCTTTCTTGTTTTCACTTTTATCGCAACATTTTTCATTTAATTAAGGAATCATTGTTAATTAATATAGATATTTCAATATACTTTTCAAAGAAGTATTTGTAAAGTTTACTAATTTCAAGCTTTATATCAAGCTTTATTTTGTTTCAAAATGAACAAATAACAATTCTGATTACTTCCAAATAACTTTACCATTTATATTATCTATCATATTTCTCAATGACTGATAATTTTTGCTCCATCCAGATATAAATTAGAATTTTATATTATATTTAAAAATACTTTTTAATATGAAAAATGACAAAATATACTTCTTATAAAAAATATTCTATACACTGGTTATTTTAAATTAAGGAAAAATCACAAAAAGCCGGTAATGCAAAAGTTATTCGTAGAATTTAATGAAACTTGCACTTTATACAACACATAGGAAGGTACAAAATGGTATAAAAAGAAATCACCAGACAGTTATCTATTAATTATTTAGAAATTCCGAGCCATTGCTCTTCCAAAGCAGTTGAAAACGTGGCTAGGATCCTGGAAGGAGGATTGAGAACAGCTAAACATGCTGGATAGGGTTAAGGTCCAGTGATCGAGCTGGCCATACCATGTGATCAATTGTTTCCTGCCCAAGAATAGCATTCAAGCCATAGGATAAGCCCTGTGTGGTCTCGCATTATCATCGTGTAGCACGAAAGCATCACATATTATCCCCAACATAAGGGTGCACTTAAGCATCCAGGTTGTCATCTCTATAGGTATGAGTATTAACACTTCCACGGGAAAAGATATGAAAGTCTATGCGTTCACCCAAAAGAATACTACCCCAAGCATAGATACGGCCTGATCTGTATACATCGCTTTCACGGATGTTTGATGGATGAAGCGTTCTCTACAAATGAAAATACGCATGTTATCGCTTTCGAAGCTAAATCTGGAATCATTTGAAATGATAACAGCCCTTCATTGATCTCGTGTCCTATGGACATGTTGACTATCTTACAGTATACGCTTCCGCCTATGGCGTCAAGTGAGCGAAACGCAAATGAATGGCTACCTCGCATAAAGAGTGAACCTTCGACGCATGGTTGATCTGGATACTAACTTTCCGGAGCTTGTAGCTAGGGAGTATCTGAAATCAGCCGGAGTTGCGGTTTTATTCCTTTGTGCACAAAATGGCAAATATCTGCCATTGGCACTAGTGGTAACGAGTAGCCATCCTTTGCTTAACCACCTGAATGCCGAATCCGTCGTTAGAAATTGTTGCCAAAGTATACAAATCACAGACGGACTGACATTCAGACATCTATCCACTTCTTTTTCTGGCCTCTAATCATCCAATATCTCACC
>JAPDSC010155529.1:0-10028 GCA_026290005.1 Latrodectus geometricus
TAAAATGTGAAGAATTTCTTTGCATAAAATGTAGCTTTTGATAAGTAAATAAATTCGTAATATACTTGCACTCAAAAAGCAGTCCTTAGTATCATAGCTCTTACAATTAAAGATATCTAAAAAGATTCAAGAAAAAAAACTTGTCTCTTTGGTTATAACTTTAATCTTCTGTGATAATATTTTTTTTTAAATCTACTTTCAATTGATAGAAACTTGAAAAATCTTAACAAATCTTGCAAAAGAGAACTGAAACCTAAAACAAAAGGAGAATTACTTAGTTTTAAAATCCGGTAGAAATTGCTTAAGACTACGAGTTGATATATTTCTACATCTAAAAAAAGTATATATCAATCTTTGCAGATATAATCTGTAATTTATTCTGATTATTTTGCTTACATTTTTCAAAATTTTGTGTCCTAATAGCTTTAAATAGCTTCCCAATACTTTGGTAATTGTTAAAAGAAAGTAAAATAATTTAAAAGTTTAAAATATTAATATTAATTAAGAATTTTAAAATATTATTATTATATTCAGCTACTGTTTAACTATTATCTGTTTTAATTTTTGAAAATAATTTTTATTTCAAAGTATGAATAAGATTTATAAGAAAAGAAAAAGTCACTTATACAGAAATTATTGCAGAATGTAAAATTTGATTAATTTACTTAAATGTCATCTAAATCAATAAAAATGATAATTAATACATATTGCATACCGATTTCTTATAAAATGTGAGATTATACATATATAATATCTTGTTATTAATCATTGTGGGAAAAAGCTTATATTATAGTCTCCTTTGATTCTTTTCCCAAATATGATAAAATTTTGTCACTCAATGAATTAATGATGAAAAGTTTGTATAAATATGTGGAAAGTTAAGATATTTCATTAGATAGTCTAAGTCTTACATTTTTCTCTCTCAGACTTAATGTTTCTATTCATATTACAATTATGTGTAATAGTTTACAAATATTTCAAATTTTGCCAACTTTAAGCAACTTTCTTTTTTTTCTGAATAATACAAATTTTATAGTTTCTATAAGCATTCAAATTTTTTATAAGACTATTTATAGTCTCTGAATAAATATATTATATATTCGTTAAATATAACAATAAATTCATTAAATATTCGTTAAAAATAACAATAACATTTTTAAATAATTTTTTTCAGACAATGAGTACATACGAAAGATTAAAAGCAGGGTGCTTGAAAAAGAAAGAACTCTTCGAAGATTCAGAGTTTCCTGCTGTACAGTCTTCTGTGTTTTATCATCAAACACCACCTTTTCAGTTTATATGGAAAAGACCGAAGGTATGTGTGAAAACTTTGCAACATAAATAATAGGAGATTTCTTGTAAATAATTTTTGCTAAAAAGAAAACACGTTATCTTCTAAATATTTATTAAAGTTATATTTATGAATGAATACATGAAATGACAGTTGCTTATAATTTTCTTGAAAATTCAAACAATAAAAATTGAGTTTTTGAATATTTTGTTGCCTTTGAAACAGATTTACTTATATAATTCCATGTATTTGAGAAGGTAAAACAAATAAATAAAACACTTCATTCATTAATCAAGTTTTCTGAAAAAAATTTATTTAAATGATGTATTGTATGAGGACAGAATTATGGTGAGAGCAATTGGAAAATTTTTTTATCATTGAATGTGTTCTTCTTTGATTATATTTTAAGGTTTAAGGTTGATTTAAAGAATGAATTTGTTAAGGTTGAGAATTAATTTTTCTTAATTGTTCAACCACAATAGCGAATATTGATGATTAGTGATGAGCTGCTGAATTTGTTTCAATGATGTCACATTTATTTTCAGAAAAATTAAGAATGATTTGCATGCAAATAAAAAGTTTAAATATTTTATGAAATTTTTTTTACAGTTATTATACAATAATATGTAGATTTTTGAAAAATTAAATCCATAGAATATCATAAGGGATGAGAATGTTTGATAAAATAGCGAATATGACTGAACATCATTTAGGAGAAGAGACCAGAGCGATTACTTAGAAAGATTCCGAAACATTAATGTCAACATCTCCAAAATAATCTTTTTTAGATGATGTGGGATAAAGAACCATTTTTTTTCTTTCCATTAATAAGCTCGCTTTTCAGACTAAATCAGCTTTATTAGCTATTGAAATGTGACTCAACTTTAGGATCAGATTAAAATTACTTGGCACTACTGTCACTAATGTTCAAAATTGATGCCGATTATATAATTATGTCTGACATAATTAATGACGCATGCTGAGTAGATTGTTACTCATATACACCATTACTTTTGCGCAGTTTCTATTCCATGTTAAAAACCCTTATCGGAAGTTCAATCTGTTATTATTAATACATATTTCAATTTTTGTTCGATAATTTATTATAAATTTCATCAAGCAGCCGCTTAAGCCATTTGAAATGCTCTCTAAGCTACAAAACAATGATGTGTGTATAAAACTCAAAGCTGCGTTAATCAGAATTTCAATCTTTTTCTAAATCGAGCTATTTTTTATTGAATAAAATCTCCAAAATAAAGTCTTCTGAACTGCTTGCTAATCATATCACATAACACAGCAACAAAAGAAATCTTTTATTAGAATTAATAAGATTTCGGTCATAATTCACCGTACATATAGTTGTGCCCATGAAATATATTCAAGAGCGCACTTTAAATTTTTATTATTTGTGTGTGTGAATCTATAAACATGAAATACATTAGCATGATTTGTATGAAGTATCTAAATAATACATTTTATCAACTTAGCTTGCTGATTACTGTATAAATATCTCTCAGGATGTCATTGAAAGTACCAGTTTATACATAACATAGATCAATGATATTTACGAAACATTTTTGCCAAACAAAAATTAGAGTAAATGTTTTTAAAATGATTAAAATCGAATAAATGATTATCTAAATTTTAGATTGACGTTCATTCTGAATAAATCACTGGACTTATCATCAACATTTAGAAAAATAAGTTTATTTCTTTTTGAATTATCCCTTTAAGGACATATGTTATGAATTTTAACCGTCTGGTTTAATGCTTTTTCGATTATCTTAATTCTTTTTTGATTATCAGCTAATTACGTTTAATACATAAAATAGTTCATTTGGAACATAAAAAAGTATTTTCAAAGAAAAAAAAAAAAAAAAACGAAGCAATTACCAGATGCAATTTCTTTTTATTCTTATTTGTTTTGAATTTCAGAATCAACCTAAATTTAAAAATAAATTTATGAGATACTTACATCTCAGCTTATATATTAATTCTCATATGTTAGCTGCTTATTTAAATACTTTTTATTAATGAATAATATATTTATGATTAAGGATGCATTTTAAAACTGATATATGATAAATGTTTCATACTTTATTTCCCGTCACGCTTTAGTCATACTGTTGAAATTATATTTTACCAGAAAAGTTCAATTTGAATGGAGAGATAGTTAAAAAAATGAACAATTTTTAATTACTGATTTCTTAAAATTTAAGAAATTTGAAAATGTTGAACTTATTAAATAAACAAGAATAAATAATCCCATATCAATATGCGTTACAACAACGTAAAGATGTAACATCATAAGATAAACTCCATATTTTAAAATTTTTGGTACGTGAATAAACTCGTTCAAGCTTTTAGAAATACAAATATTAATTTGTATTTCTAAATCTTTTTCAAGTGATGTGAAATTTTGTTAGCAATATTGTTGTAATTTAATCATTAACTGGGCCAGCATAAATTAAGTAGAGGGAATAAAATGATGATACCCATCTGAGAATATAGTGGATCTGTATCAAGTCAATGAATTTGTTCACCTTAAAGATAACCAAAAATAGCAATGGATTATCATTATTGGTTAACCCTAGGCATGATAAAATATGGTCAATGGTATAAATATTTTGAGCTTATCATACTATACTATAAATAATAAAATAAAATGTATTATCATACTGTGTTGAAATGGTATTTAGCATGTATGAATTTTTAATAAGAAGTAATTATTGAAATATTAGAAACAGGATTATCAATTGCACCAGTGGTTGGAAATCCCTTTCGAATTATTAGCTCAAAATAAAAATAGTTGTAATTTCAGTCGGTAATTGTTGGCTTTTTTTTTTTTATTTATTTATTTTTTTTTTATGGGCCGACCAACTTGTTTAGTGGTTAACGTAATGACTACGGATGGGGAGGACCTGGGTTCGAATCCCGGCTCGGGCATGAATGTACTTTCTCTCTCTCTCTGTTTCTTGTCCTTTCCTCAGATGATGGATTAATGTGGCCCGCTCTATAAACGGGTTTGTGGCGTGGGCGATGCAACATGTACCTCCGTGACTTGGTTCACAGGTGCCCACCGGGTAACGATAAAATGAGTAGCAGTTTCCGGTCTTGTTGCGGCAAATGGGCTAAAGTACTTACTTGCTCAAGCGTGCCCTCCATTAGAAATAAAAAAAATATTTTTAATAGATTCATAATTATTTTTGTTTATCATTAAATTGAACACATCTTCAAACTCATTTAGTGTCTCAGAGAATGTGTATTATTGATCCTCGTTTGGCTAAAACTTTTTTAATTAATTTAATAAATTTGTAAAGTATTTTTAGACTTGTGATATATAAGTAACAATCAAAGTAACTTTCGTTGCTAAGGTGCCAGAAAAAAATTGGGAGAAGAAAGACTGTTTGTAACACACCTAAAAAACGTTCACCCAATGTGATTATATTTCTCAAAAAGCATAGATTGATTTTTTTCTTTCACAATTAAAGCTGGAAAGGATTAAAAAAATAAGTTAATAGTCAATTATAATTCTTGATTGAAAGAAGCGTGGAAAAAGTAAGTAATCCAACAAATCATCATTGAGATATTTCTTCATAAAAATCTGTATCCGGATCATCAGAAATCTATAAGCATTTTCTAAATCATTGTAAGAGACACACATTTTAGCAATGAGAATAATTTAAATTAATGTGCAATGCTGTAACATTGAACCGTATTATCACACTAGAAATAGAAAAAAATAGAAATAGTTGATTGAACATTTTAGTCAATTAGGATGCAAACATTGTTAAATTTTGAATGCAAGGTTTTCTAGGGCATTAACTTTTAAATCCCCATAACTATGCTTTACTCCCAAGACTTTACGATTAGGAAACGGAAGTAGAATATCTTCCTGGTGGCTTTAATTCTTCTATTTCTATATTATAGTCTGTATAATATTTTACATAACAAAATTTTTAAATGATATCTACCATTATCATGTTAGCCGGAAGTTTTATGGCTGCTAAAGAAAAACCTGTCTGTTGCTTTTCTCAAATACTTTTTTAAAAATCAGTTTCTATATTCGTTCAGACTACTTTACGAGCTAAGAGTAATTTAGCTTAAGGTAACTTAAACTTCAATGTAATGAAACTTCATTCCAATCTTTTATCATTGTTTTATAACTACTTGTACATAAACAAAAAAGCAAAATTTACAATCTTAAAAAATATCTCTATAATTGGCTGTTCTGATAATTTATAAGTTCTGTGAACTCGATTAACTATCAAAGTTTGAATTTATATATCTACTGCATTTATTTGGAGAGTAATATTTCAAATTAAATTTTTGCTTTAATCATTTTATTTATTTCTCATTTGTTATCGAAAGAGTAAATATATATTGTTTAACATGGGCACATTTTATATATTTGTATTCTGTATATTTCAGTATTTGTATATTTTTGATGAATATTAAAAGAAATCAATATAAGTAATATGATTGTTATTTCGAAAATAAAATTACTCTTGCATTTTGATGTGTTATGCTTTGTGTCTCTAATTTTTAAAAATAAATAATTTAAAATAAATTTGATATTTAATGAAATTAAAATTGGCAAATGCAATAAAAATTATCAAATAACAACTTATATGTAATCATAAAAATAGTAAGAAAGATGATTTTTATTTTACTAAATAAAATAAATGTTAAAAATTAGAATGTATTCCTTAAATACAATATTAATATTTATTACGTTTCTTTAATTTACAAATACTTTTAGAAAGAGTTAATATAAATAACGTAATACTGTATAAATAATGTATCTCAGTTTCTTTGATTTTTCAAACTCAGTAATTCAAAATTTCAGCAAAAAATAAAAAGATGGATTTAAGAACCATTATCGAACTTTTTTTGCCAACACTTGGTTTAAAATAAAGTTTAAAATTACATTAATTTCGTAAAGGCTGAATGAAAACCTATACTTCCCTTTAGTATTACCATAATTTTGAATTTAAACTTTCTTAAATATTAATTCTTTTAAAAATAGTTTAATCGATGATATGTAATATAATAGAATTAACATAATACCATTGTTCCAGTTACATCTATTATCTATCTTTTTTTAAAATATTTCATTGTAATGCAATTGTTCTAATTATTAACTATGTCATATATAAAGAGGAAAATTAAAGATAAAATAAAAATAACAACTAGTCTTTAGAACTATTATTTTGCTTTCTTGCAGGACATCTATCCTGACCCACTTTTTGTTGACGATGCTCCAGACAAACTTCCTCTTGTTGCCGGAAAACTAGGTATGCTTCCGATATATTCGGACAAACGTATTCAAATGATTATTAAATACTTTTAAAAAAAGCAGGATAACTCATTTAAATAAAAATATATCTCGCTTAAAAATGAAATATGGCATACATTCCATATGCTCCACTCATATATAGGAAGGTTATAAAGAAGACATAAATAAAAAGAATCCTGTGTGTTAGAATTTAAAAGGGCATAACAGCAAGATTAGCATATATCCTCATACATTTTTGAAAATAAAAATTATTTTCTTACCTTCTTTTTCCTGATGAACTCAATCACTTATTTTCTGATCAACAAATATAAATAAAAATAAAATGATTGTTTTTGATGAAAAAAAGTAAGAATATAAATAAATACGATAGGATGGTGAATGACAATATAGCTAAGTAACAGATATTTGTCAGTAAAGATTTGCAATCACAAAAAACAATTTTAGTATGTTAAGATTTTTTTTAATTAATAAAGCTTTATAGAATAAAATAAATGCAATATGAAAAAATGTTTTATAATTTTTTTCATAAATAATTTACAGATTAATAATAGATTCCTAATTATCTTCAAAACTTTACATAGCAACGTTTAAGAAAAAAATGATAATAAATCGTAAATGTTTTCTGAATCATATTCCAAATTCCGAAATGTTTTCACATTTTCTACAAATCTTTTTTACTGTTGTATCATTTCAATATTTCATATTTTATTTTTAAAATTTCAAAATTTTAATACGAACTGTTTGTTAATACCAAAATGCTTTTATATTTTAAAAGCCTTGAAGTATAAACATTTTTTGGATAATGATTACATTTCAGTATACAGCATTTTTTTTAATTTATTATTAAAAAGAATTTTAAGAATAAATTTTAAAAATTTGATTTCTAATAATGTTTAAAATTGGAAAGGAAATCACACACTCTTACAAAATCTTAATACAAATGTTTAATAGCAATTTATGTCAAAATTATTTGGCTACATTCAAGAAAATTCTTATACTTTAAGAGTCTGACTACTTATAAAAATGTATGTCAATGAACTTATGCTTAAAAAGTATGACAATTCACGAAAATTTATGATATTATACCTATGCAAATATTATTATAGAAGGAAAAGGAAACTTAATTTGTAAATAAACTTTTATGGTTGGTAAATGATCTCGACATTATCAATTAATAGTTTCACTTACTGAATGCTAAGTTTATAAAAATTTTTTCTTATTTTAACAAATCACCGTTGAACCATCAATTTTAAAATTTTACATTTATTTGTCTTTCTTTTGAGGATTCAACACAGATGCTCAAATAACAACCAAAATTAAAAAATTTAGATAAAAATCAAAAATATTAAAAATTTTAAGAATTTAGATGAAGTTAAAAAAATATCTCGTTTAAAATTGAATATTTTTCCTAAATTTAATTTATAAAAACTGATCACACATACACACCTATTCAAAATGAAGGAAATGAATAATTTTTATTCATATAAGAATTACTGATTTCTTAATGTTAAAAAATGTGTAAAATATAAATGATGAATTTATTGTAACAAATATTTAGAAACAAAATTTAAAAATATAAATAAATATTGATACAATCACAAAAATGAACAAGTTACATTGAAGAGAAACTGACCGTAATTATTTACAAGAAACAATCTGATTTCTTAAGATGAGTTAATTTTGTAATATCGCTTAAAATATCCATAATTTAACATTAATATAAAAAGAAAGAACAATCTAACATTTTTCATTTTGGAATTATATCTAATTACTTTAATCAGAATTGTTTTCAACATTAATATCTTTTCTTAAATTTCTTGAAAATCATGATAAAACATAATTTGGTAAATTCCTGTTTAGTATATATGTTTTCCTCAACATATATAATGTTTTGCTATAGCATTGCAGCATTTTATAATATATACTTAAATACAATCATCTTGCTACTGACCTAAAATAAATTAAATTAATCTGTGTAAGAAAAACAAAAACTTCATTTATTCGGTATCAAAGAATAATATTTATTTTACTCAATAATCATTATAAAAGTCAGAAAAGATTAAAATGGAGCAATGTAAGTCAAATAAACTCAAAGTAACTTATTTAAAATTTGACATTTATATTTAGAAAAGGCTTAACATAAATAATAACGAAAGCAAATGAATTCTGAATATTAAAATTTCCTCAACATTATTTAAAAATTAATCAATATCAAAATTGTTTCTTCAGAAATTATAATAAATAATTTACGAAAACTGATATACATGTTTTGCAAATAACGTCAAAATTCATATTATTGTTGATGTTATGTCAATTTTATTTCTAAAACAAACAGGAAATATTATGAAATGTTTCAGTTCACGTCTTTTAATAGTGTGACCCTTAAAATTTACATAAACTATTGATGTAATAGGTAAAAACAAACTTATTTAAATGCAAAAAGTAAATCATTTTTGGCATTTATTCAAAAGAGAATATATCAAAAAGAGCTTAAACAAGACAAACTATAAAAATAGAATATTTTCATTGTATTTAAAAAGTAATTTAGCGAAGTTTTATAACATGAAAAATATTATGAGCTATGATAAAATATAAAAAGGAATTAAAATTCCTAAGAAGGAAAATACATAGATTAAAGAAAACAATCAGATTAAAAGCAGCTGTTATTAGTCGTAGTATAAAAATTTTTCTATTTCTCCAAAAGGTAAACAAAAACGTAAATTACGGTAATAAAAGAAATAAGAATATCAAATATTTGTTTCTAAATTTATTTTAAATTGTCAGTTAAGAAAAGATGTTAATTGTCTTGCTCTGAATATTTCACCGAATTATATAAATTCGAAATTATTTCACAAATTTTTGAGAAAAAATATACCTATTTTTAAACGGATTTTAGCTAAATTTAAAAAAAGTTTAGAAAAAAATGAAATTGTATTTTCTTTCAAACTTTTTTAAAGACAAAAAAATACTTTTATTTAAAATTTAGTTCAATATGTTCATACTTAGATTTTTGTGCAAAATAAGATATTATCTAAATGGGAAAAAATAAAAATTATTTGGAATGTGTAATGTATCAAGAGAATGAATCATTTTAAAGATGCGGTTGAAAAAGCTATAATTCTGTTGATATTATAACGTAAATGACTTGCTTGATAATGACGGTATAAATTTGTATAAAAAATAACACTATTTAAACATCAATTTATTTTTCTACTTGGATATTTATATATATATATATATATATATATATATATATATATATATATATATGAACTGTAAAAATAATTTTGTGATTCCATCTCTAATATGTCTATTTATAAATTTTTCATAGTTTATGAATTTTTATTTCCTTTTCCCGGATATGAACGTGTCTTGTCTGTTGAATGGAATTTAAGTTTTTTATTTGAAATTGACTAATGCTAAAAAACTTACAAATAT
>JAPDSC010155530.1:0-44265 GCA_026290005.1 Latrodectus geometricus
TATATATATATATATAACTCTGTAAATATTGATATAAATCTCATAGGTAATGATAGGCAGTTCTTTAAAACGTAGGTATTATAATTTCCAAATAACCTTTTTGTCAATGAAAGAAAAATATTTTAAGGAATGATTTTTATGAATTTTCTCATTATGTATGATGCACATTTTCTCCATAGGATAATGAAAAAAAGAATTTTTTCACATTTTAAAATGTACATTTAACATTATTTGTATCAAAACACTTTTTTTTTTTATTTCACCTCGTTTTACAGAATCTCTTAAACAATTCTGTTGAAATGTTCCATTATTTTTGAGATAAAATTAAATAAATGTTGCAGTCTTTCAATAGTGTGATAAGAAAAGTTGTTTTACTTTTATTTTTTATTTAGTTTGAATTTCTATTTTTTATTGTTTTAGTTAACTTCGAATTTTCAAGTAGCTTTAGTTGTTTTAAACTATAATCTTATATTTTTAATGTTAAAAAAAAGCTGATTATTTCTTAAGCAGTTATTTAATCGTAACTATATTTACTAAATTTACTGTAGAAGTATTTTACTTATAACTCATTGTCAACACATGTTAGTATGGTTAAGCCGTTTTATGTGAATAATATTTATCATATACATATTTATAATTATATTTAAATTTAGATAATATATTTCTGTACTTCTCTTGAAAAAGTGTATTTAAACTAAACTTTTAGCAATGTATAATTCATCATATATTTTATTGGATCTAGAAATATTAAATTGTTTTAGATGTTCTTTTTTTTATTCATTGATGTTTTTTCAATTCTCTCTTCAGTGAAAATCTTATCTTCAATAACAAACTTTAAAGATATTCAGATTTTTTGATAGACTTCATGAAAAAAGAATGTATATATTTATATATATTTCTAAGTTATTTTAATTTTAAAAGAGAGCTATGTTAAAAACTTAAAATTTCATGTCATTTTGATTTAAAATAGAAATTTTAGAAATACCTAAATATCATATTATTAAAAGATTCATTGCAAAGATTTTAACCCAAAACAAATTGCATCTTAAACACATAGATCATTTGAAACAATTTGAATTAATTTGTTATTTAACTATTTTTCTGAAAATTTACCAATTACTACAAACAGCGGACTGACTATTGATTTTCTTACAAGGTAATGAATATAATTTTTGTCTTAAGAAAACATTAACTCGAAATGTTATCCTAAACATGGCAAAATATATTAAAATCTGAAGTGCAAAAATATTCTATGGAATAAACTTTATTCCATAAATAAATTTAGTTTATTTTCAAAAGTTTATGCAAGTTCTAAATTTTCTATTTTACTGAGAAATGATACAAAACTAAAAAAAAATATGCTAATGTATTATAATACATTATGAAGGTATCAATGACGTCTTATTTTTAAACATGCAAAACAATATTTCATTAACAAATAAATATTCAATATCTAATTAATACCCCATGAAATAGAAAATTAAAGAATTTCTAGTGAAGAGAATTCAATCAGTGTTTTCCATTTATTGCACATCCTTAGAACAATGAGAATATTTTCTTATAAAGATAAGTGAATGTAGTCAATTTAATAACAGTAATAACTGCTGATAAATCGGTCTCTTACGAGGACAATGAGAAAAAATTACTTCGATGTCGCGCCTCTGTCACTTGTGATGCATATAAATGGCTTATTACACTCAACGATAAGTCTCTGAAAAAGGATTCTTCCTGATTCTTAAAACTAGATTATTATTCGGAAATGTTTAAATATATATGCTAATTTATAAATGCATGGTTATGTTTGAAGCTTATTTTATTACACCACTTTTAGTTATTTAGTAATAAATCATTATTTTCAAACACTGAGAAATTTCAAATTTAATCAAAATAAATTAATTTAAATTTTGATTAATTATCTTCTTAGCTGAATTCACGATACATGATGTATGATACCTATCCTATCATATTCACGATACAACGTGATTCACTTCATGATTAAATTACTTCAATATTTTGTTCCTTATTTAAAGGAAATTATTTCTCGTGTACCTTGTAATACTCTACTTATTATTTTGTGGATAGTCATTTTGCAAATTAACAGAAAATCTGATGATAATTGTGAATTACAGGAAACTCAAAAAGTATTTTTGAAATAAATTGATAAAGCGCAGAAAAATATTTGTGTGATTTCACTTTAAATAAATTTATCAATTTAAGGAATTAAAGTTGATTTCCTTTTTTTGAGTTACAGATTAAAAGATGAAAGATTTGTCTCTGTCACCTGAATAGACATATATTTCATATTATCTATCCTAAAACTGTTAAAACTTTCATGTCTTAATTTGACAATTAGTTATTAACACTACTGATAACAATAAAAATCAGTATTAATATTGCAACATATGTTAATATTTATATAGTCAATGAAAACGATAATGAAAATGCTATATCGTAATCCAGATAGAAAGTGGATCAGAAAATACTTCACTGCGTACACAGTTATTATTCTCCCTCAATATCAACTTATAAATTACTGTGTGAATGAATTTAATTCTTAACTGAACATAGTAAAGCTTATATTACAACACCAATTAGTGACATTTCCACTTCTATTATTACTCACCACAGCTGTGCCAAATATTTTGATTATTTTTAGAAAACAAGAAAGATGCTCTTCTGCAATTTGTGATTCGAAATTCCCTTAATTAATATTTCCTTCGTCCAGAAGACAGTATCAGTTTATTCGTTGGGGCAATATTAATGAGATCTTGATATGGTCCTTATTGATGTCTCTAATCATGTTGAATATAATTTAGAAGGTCTTGAATTCTGAAGTTCCATGCAAAATATAAAAGTAATAAAAAGTGTCAACTTTAATGCCAGTCAAGGATATATTTACAAATACATGTGATACTCTCAATTATAATTTTTGCAGTGTTTGATGTAGATTCAAATAAAGTATTTCACATTTTCAATCATAACCTAAGTCACACAGGCTATTACGAAATACAATTAATTGCTTTTTTATAACTCATGTAATAAAAATACATATTGTCTTTTATTAATAATATATCTATAAGCAAATTACAATATTAATATGGTATGTTGTATATTTAAAAATTTCATCATGTGGTGTCAGACAAGATTACCTTAGTTTACAATTAAGGGATTCGAAATATATTTTGAAATATTAACTAGAATGAAACAGTATAATATAGCATGAAGCAGTGTTCACCTACAGGTAGTGCTGTAATAAAGTACTCGAAGAGTAGCCATCAAATAACAAATGGAAACTTTTGCGTTATTAAGCCTACCACAAGCCAGTAGACATATTTTAATATTTAAATTATGGTTTTAAAATCATCTCATTTTTACCTTCGAAACTCAATTTATTTAAAGATATTAATAATTAAGTTATTTTATTGTTTCTTGCTTTATTAATAATAAACAGTCTTCTATGCATCATTAAATTTAAAATCATTAAAATGACTTTTATATTTAGCTAGAATTATTAAAATATTTTGTCTGTAATTTGCAATCCTATAGATTGGTTTATAAGATTGTTTTTGAATCCTCTTTCAAAGAGTGCATTATAAATAGGAAATTGTTTCTATTATCAACATGCTGTTTGTAAAACTAATAAAGAATAAACTTACTTTTTAAAATAAAGCTTAGTTTTTTATTTATTAGAATGAAAGATTTTATACATATAAAGATATAAGTTCTAAGTCCATTTTGCTTTGTATTTTTGTTTCCGCTAGCTGGACAAACAAAATAGGAATCAAAAACTCCTTAGTAACATCTGTTTCAATGAATTTCTCAAATAAATATCAAAATGACGTTGGGTAATCATTCCAAACTATCTTATTGTTTCCAAAAAGTTATTAATTGCCTTTAATTTCAACAAAAATTATATATTTCGTCACTCATATTTAGTTAAATTTTTGGGGCTTTCATTATTTGGCTTAATTTATTATACAATATTATAAATGTAAATTATGAAATGTGAATATATTTTTTGTAACTTATGAAATTTATATGAGTATTCATAATTACAATGCATGATTATTTTCTGAATAAATAAAAATTGACAAATAAATATAATTTGTGAATTTTCTTTATACTACAAATCGGAAAATTGAGTTTAATATTGTATACATACATATACAGAGATGAATTTTTTTTTTCAAGTAGTAGCTCAGTTTTAAATGAGCCCCTATAGGATTGTCTGTGGATAATAGACAGCGTTTCTAGTGTATAGTGAATAACCCAGGTATTATGTACTAATAACATAATTTCAAAATGAAATTTTCAAATTTACTCATGAAAATTGTTCATAATTTCAAATCTTACTGAATATAATTATCTAATTGAAGAATTTTTATATTTCTTATATAATACGTCATTAATGGTTCTAAAAAGGCAATTTAATATAATAAAATTTTAATATACCAAAATAATGTAGATAAAAGTATTTGAGGTATTTTTGATTTAGAAACATCACTTTGAAAACAAGAGAATTTAAATTATTAAAATTAATTGTGAATAATCACATAAATCTTTTCATTAAATAACACATAAAATAATTGTAATCGCATATTTTTAATAACATTAAAACATATCAATTACGTTAAATTATTTTTTATCAAAATTTAAATCCCTCAGAATTCTCACGATTTTTTGAATTTCACGAAAGACTGAATGCATTTAATTGATGAAACGATGTGAGGTGTAATATTTCCTTGAACTGAAGAAAATAATCACATTTCTTTTTTAATTTCGCGTCTAATAAAAAATGAGCTCTTAATTAAAATTTTTTTAGAACAACGAAAAAAGGGAAACGAAAAAATTATAAATATAGAAATAAAGTTTACATAAAATTATAGCTGCAAATATTTACTGAAACGGTCTTGTAATACGTACAGCGGAATATGTTGTAAAATACATTGTGTAAAAAGTGATGTAAAATTTACTAATCATTAAAATGTGCTTGAATATTTCAGTAATATATTC
This sequence comes from Latrodectus geometricus, assembly GCA_026290005.1. Classification (NCBI taxonomy): domain Eukaryota; kingdom Metazoa; phylum Arthropoda; class Arachnida; order Araneae; family Theridiidae; genus Latrodectus; species Latrodectus geometricus. The sequence goes on from JAPDSC010155530.1 coordinate 5,014, forward strand.
TGTGTAAAATAGGGTAGTATGTGTAGATAAATAGGTAGAATGTGCTATTAATTTTCACAAGATTTTAATGGTGCCTATAAATGCCAGTACATTGCTGAAAGAACTACAGGGCTTTTTAATAACGTATAATTCTAATGATATTTCTTCGTCCTAGGATATTTTTTCACGATATACAGTAGGTCGTCAAGAATATTTCGTACGAGATATTTGGTTAGTTTACTGGGGTCCCTACGCACCTTTATATTCAATGTTCATCTCTCATTTGTAAATAAAATATTTTATGAATGCCATTTTATATTATCAGGTGCCACTTCAAATATATATTTTTAATAAATATTAAAGAGAAATGTCATGCTATGTTAGAACTCAAAAATGCAACACTAGTCTCATATTATTAAAACATGATTTTTTTAAAGCTATAAGACCAAAAGCAACAAGAGTTCAAAAATGGTTATCTAAATAACCATATACCACCTACAGTAAGCTAGATGATACGGTTGTTAGGAAATTATCTGGGATTTTTTCTTTATCTACATTTCCTTGTGAAAACTTAAGCTATTTTCATTAATTCAATTCTGCAATAGATAAATCATTTTCTTTCTTAATCTCCCAAATATTTGTGTTGTCATGATTATATGTTTAAAAATCTATTTAATGAGACATATTTCTATCAGGACAAACTCGGCAATAATCCAGACTGTATAATGTCTGTGTAAATAGTACTGTTTTCCTGCACTTGAGTCAGTGAAACCTCGAAGAAGAAAATATGGTGTAATGTAATAGGAAACAATTTTGGATGTCAATAAGATAAGTGATGGCATGCACATGTTCATGTTCATTCCCAGAAAAAAATAGAAAAAAATTAATGAGGAATAACATATAAATTTAAATTGTTACATGATGTGCACCTTTTATGGACCCAATTTTATAATTTACTCATTTCTTAATAGTTATGGGGTAACAATATAATTTAAAGAAGATGAAGAAGCATTTTTTAATGAAACTTTAATTTCTGTGGCAATAGTGTGTTGGATAACAATGATTATTTCCCTTTATCGAATCAGCTAAAAATATTTGAACTGTAATTCACGATTTATAACTTTCAGTAGTATTTACGTATATATATATCTTCTTCACTCTTTCATACAAGATAAACTGAAATATTTATTTCGGTTTGATCAACATTTTTGGCTAATAATTGTTTGAATAGCCTTTATCATGCATAAGTACATAAAAACTCCATTTCTAATCCCTCAACTAAATTGTATATTGACTTTTATAAAATTTTAACCATAAAACTAGATGTGTTGGGTGAATCTTAAATTATTTGGCATTTGGAAGGCCACATTAATCGTCATAAAATAAATTTGAAAGGAACAGAAATTAATAAAAGTATACTTAAATACCTATGAGCAGCATTAGCTTAATCTTATGACTAATTTTAGCAATTAAACGTATTGTGCAATACATAATAATAGTAACTACTTTCCATTAAAGTTAATTTACGAATTTGTGAAACTTATAATTTAAATCATGAATAATTAGATGAACAAATGTTAAAAGACATTCACATTGTTATAAAAGCTAAGTTCATAAATAACTTAGCAAAACCATTTTTTTATGATTTCATATTATTCTTTTGGTCCTAGCTATCTCTAAAAAAGAAACAGATAATAAATTATAATATTCATCACCGTTCTAAGCTATGCTTTGTATTTACTATTTTGAATGGACTACTTTTTATTCGATTAATTTTGGAGTAAAAAATGATTAACATTCAATATTTTAAGTTCTTATAAGTAATTTTAATATACAGTGCTTACTTTAGCCACTGTTGATTAATGGCATGTGAATATTGAGTATCTGATTTCTGCACGCACATCTAAGGGGCTTGTTGTTAGAGAGTTTAAGCTGTTTTGTCTACTGCCAAACTGAAATATGGCCAACAATTTACAAAAATTGTCTCAAAAAGTAATAAAAAATCTTAGCAACAACATTCAGCTTTCATTTATTTCTTGTTGCAAGATATTGATAAGAATTATAAGGATTCGAAAAAAGTGCAATTTATAATCTAATATTACTTTACAGACATGGCAATTTCAATAATATTTAACATAGATTGTGTAATTTTTGGTTTCTTCTTTTACAATTCCTCTTTATTAAGCCATCCTCAGTTTACTGGAGACCTGCTCAACTAGGATGTTAATATGGTCTGGTTCCCCTAAAATTCAGTTTATTCCATTCTATCTATTTTGGCAATAAAGCAGACATTATTGATAAGAAAATTTCGATATCCAACAACCGACACTCCATATGTCTAATTTCTCTGTGTCCAAATCTATTGCAAAATGTATTAAGAACTATGTCAGAATAACTTATATTTTTGATGCCAGAGAAAGGAGGTCGTGAGTATTCTTCATCAGTCCCATGTTGATGGAATTGCCTCTCACTACTTTTTATATTTTCAGTCAAACCGTGTTGGTTTAGTCACTTCACCAAAGTATTTCACTTGTTTGTCTGACTAAACAATGAATTTTAATCAATTTTTTGGCATAAACCTGTTTGTAAATCTTCTATTTTAAAACTGACAATTGAATTAACATAGTTGATTTACATAGGACTGCGAATAGGGATCTATGATTTCTTAACTGCATCTTGACAAAGAAAAAAGAATATTTAATTTTACACATTGCGTGGCACCAACGTAGACTTTTAAGTAACAAAATATTTTATCTAATTCTAAGTGTATCTGAAGATTAAGAAAATAAACTACAAGTTTATAATTCTTATATATAAGGACAGGAAAACTGCAAACATAATGAGATTACCAGTTTCACTGCAAATAGATGAAAATAAAATAAAATTTTCTAATTTCATTGCTTTTGTCAGAACGAACTGATCTTTGATATCTTCTAAAAATATATATAATGTATCAAATGGTATTAAAAACAAAATGAAAGCAATTCATTGAATAAAAGAAAACTAAAACATAAACAAAATTGTTATCTGGAAATTTTATTGCTGTTGCATGAAATCTTGATTTTTTTTTATTAAACATAATTTTTTAAAACCATTTTTGTAATCATTTTCATGAAATACATTTTTTACACTTCTTGAGGGAACTCAGGTTATAGAAGATTATCACCAAGGAATTAGTCCTGAAAATTATTTTAAGTTGGTTAACCTTCTTTTATAAAAATGTTCTTTTTATGCTTTTTATTACGTTCCCATTGACATGCGACAATTATTGAACTATTGTTTTCATTATTATTTTTAATTCACTTAAATTTTGTGGTAATTTCTCATAGAAACTTTTAATGAATCAATTCATTAAAAATAAATAGTGAAATTCACTCCTAACTTTTTTTTTTTTTTTGTAAATGTTTAAATGTTTTTATTCTATGGTGCATTGATATATATTTGCAAGTTTGATTATACTTACAAATTACGAAAAAAAAGAAATCATTGTTTCAATTTTGGAATATTTGCTTTTTGAATAGATTTTTTTAAAATTTACTTAGAAACAAATATGCTTAATATTGGAATTTAATGTAAAATATAAATTAAAGCTCTTCTATCATTAATGTACAATTATTTTCATAACCTGAGCATACCATCATGAAATACACCAATGTAAAATCCTTTGACTAAAACGAAATTTTAAAAAGTAATTTTAACCATTAAGTGGAGAAATATGAGGTTTCATTTGATAATATTGTAGATATTTGCTGAAATAGCTGTCGAAGACAATTTCCCAACCATAGTTTTGGGTATTAGAGAGCGTTTCCCTTAGCATTCATTATCCACTGGATTAAAAAATATTTTTGTTACTTAAATTTATCTCCAACTAACCTCATTTTTCTGAGTAACCTAATTTCTATAAAACTAAATCACAGGACAGTTATTAAGTTTAATTTGAAATATCTTCCCAAAAGTATAATAATTTTCTTTTCTTTTTTAATCTACTTTTTCATTGAAACAGCATGTGTTCTTACTGAATATTTTTTTTTTTATGTAAGGAAAACTGCATTTTATATACTTTGGAAAATATCTAATATCTATTGTATTTAGTTCGAGATATTTATATTCCGAGATATATTTTCGTTGAAAAATGAAAGTTGAATTTCTTTTTCAAATTACAATGGACCGTTTCGAATCTTAACGTAAGTTCTTCTAGAATTTCACGTAAAAAAGAAAGTTTTCTAAAATTAGCAATTTGGTTTTAGAAAATATTTATGAAATTGATATCATAAAGAATTTTAAAATTCTAATCTTATTTTTGTAACTTTTAAGAAATAAAGTGAGGTACATTAGAAAAAATTTAAGTATTTTTATTAAAAATAAATTCTATTTCTTGGTTAACTTCTTACTTTATGATTGTTAAAACATATTAAATCTTTGCCCATTTAATTCGTTAATTAAAAAAATATTTTTTGTTAAAAGATATTGCTTGCATTTTCTAATTATAATATGTAAACGTAACTACACTTAAATAATACAAACACATAGTATTTTAATATTACCTCACATTTATAGTTTTTAAAGCATAATTTGACATTTCAAAAAAATTAAAACTTTTAATTCTGTTGTGTTGAAAAATATATTAATATAGTTTAACGAACTTTAAATTTTAATGATAAAAAATATTCTTTGGAAAACTTATGAGTCATAATGCCACAGAATTTAAATCAAATTCTTTCACTCATTTTCTGGAAATTAAAAATGAATATTACTTAATCTCAAAATATGGTATTTTATTTTTGTGAAAAAGAAGGCTGTGTACGAAAAATATACTAAAGAAAATAAATTGCGAGGACTCATGTTTTACATTTCAAAAGTAGCACAACTTAATAAAAATCGTTTTCTGAAAAATGAGAAAATCTAAATTACGAAACATTCCGATTCAGTAAAAATGGATTATCCAGTTGTGCTTGAATAGGTCAGTTTGAATTTCATTTGAAACACCTTTGTTGTGTAATGGAAACTTTTTTGGCAATTCCTTAGTATACTTATATATTTAGGAGCCTGTTTTGGAAATCTCTCTTCAAATAATTATATGACTTACATTTTTTAAATAAAATAAATCAGTTAAGAAAACAATCTTATGATCAAAATATTCTTATTTCAATTAAAAATATAAAAAAGGAATAAAGAGAATTAGAAAAAGAGTAAAATGAAAGGATACCATAAATTATTCTTTACTGTTTTCTGAAATGATCAACCAATAAAAAACTTAAATTGATTTTCATTTCAATTAATTTTTTTTGTTTTAATTTACTCTCAGAGGATATTTTTATCTTATTTATTTAGTTAATTTCATTAAAATGTTTTGATATTTTTGTGCATTAATAATTTGATTTCAAAATTATTTTCATGTAAAATTATATTAATTATATACATTTATTGTTTTATTTTACTATACCATTATTATTAATACTATTTCATTTTATTATAATTATAAAACTACAATTAAATTTTAAATTAAATTTAAACTAAAAAATATTAACATTGATAATTTCCTTCCCAAAATATTTTGAAATCAAATTGTCAATGTTAAATGAATGAAATACACACATTTCCCAATAGTATTAAAATTCTATTTTTAATTGATCTTAAATTAATAAAAACAGAGCCTTTTTTTATCTAAGGGTTCAATATTTAATTAGTCGTCAACATATAAATTAGTATCTACATATTTAAGTATTTGTTTTTTGTTACACGTTCAATGTTGTTAATTTATAAGAATAAATATTTCAAATATATCTCTTGTGTGTGAAAATAATCGTTTTTCACAGCACATTTAGAGGTTTTAAATAATTTATTTCCTTATTTTCAATTACAAAAACTCTTGAAATATATATAGAAAAGGTATTTATCTTTAAAGTTTATTGTACTTTTTCGAATGATTATTTTGATGAGAACGTCTGGAATAACTATGAAACAAATTACAAAAACGACAATAATATTCTTAAAGTATAATCATTATTCACATTCTAACCTAATCACAAATATATATCCTTTTTTAACCATTCATTCTTCAGAAATTTTAGCAAATTGATTTTTAATATTATTATTATGATCACTATTTACGCTAAATATTAGGAATGTCAATGTCACGCATTTTAACCCAGAATGTCATAATATTTATTGTTTTAATTCAATTGTTTTATATTACATTATATACTATACACTGCTGGCCACCGTAAATACAACACCCTGAAGAAAGCAATCAAATGGCATGAAATTTATAACATGCGTTAGTGGAGGTGAGATTTGCAAATTATTAGAATTTTATAGCAGATGCACATCACGCCAGTTAGTGGTGCCAATTCAAAGCACTATAAGGCTGGGAGATTTCTAAGATTTCAAGTTTGGCAATTGTGATTTTCTTGTGATTTTTCCAAGGAAAAAAAAGATCAATTATGCTTCGTAGAAAACAGCGATCATTTTTTGATCAAGTATTCAAATTCGGCAGAATAATGATAGTGGCCTACAGAGAGAGTGGATTACTTATCAGGAAAATCGGTAGTCGTGTTGAACGAAACCAAACAACTGTAATGCGGATATGAGATCGTTGGATACATGAAGGCACGACGGGCCAACGTGTTCGATCGGTTACACCTCAGTGCACCTGCTAACGTGATGAAAGGCAAATTGTACGCATTGCAGTGACGGATCCCTCAGCCACATCATGTACCAAAGGACAGTACATTCAGGCTTCAACGCATGATCCAGTGTCTGCTTGTACTATTCGATGCTGCTCACAGCAGGGTGGTCTATCCGCAAGATATCCACTGCTTCGCATATTCTTGACGTAGAACCACAGACATCTCCGCTGCCAATGGTGCAATAAAAGAAGGATCAGAATGGCAGAATAGAATGCAGTTGTCTCTATTGACGAGTCAATCTTCGATCTGCAACAATACGATGGTCACATTCGAGTCTGGAGATACCGTGGAGAGAGGATGGTAAACATCTGCGTTATGCACCACCACATTGGTCTTGCACTGGTTATTATTGTATGGGGTGGTATTGGATATTACTCTCACACTCCTATAATAAGCATTACCAGTACTTTAAGCAACCAGTGCTACGTGTCAGAGCTGCTGAAGCCAGTTCTCCTTTCTTACATTCAGGGATTGCTCCCTGCCATATTTCAACAGGATAATGCGCGAACACATGTGGCATGCATTGTCTAAGGGTTTAAAAGATAAATATTCCATACTAATTAATCAAAATTACTTTAACTGTGCTTTTTTGGTATACTTACTGGTAAAATGTTCAAATGCATGTTTTAATGAAATATTTCATTTTATAAACGTCTTATTTTGGGGCAGCATTATTATTTTAATAGACTTTATATTTGTTCATTGAGTTTGTAAAATTATTTACAATAGTTTTTGGCTCTGAAATATTTTAAATTTTATCTATGCTTTCAATAACTAAATTTTAAACTTAGTTGATAAAATTTTGAGGTAAAGCATCTAGGTGATAAGATTATCAATACAATTTATCAATGTAAAGTGTGACATAAGTAGAAAAATGTAAATTACCTTGTGTATAATAAAACAACGTTGTGTACAAATAAAAATACTTACTGTATAAAACATTTTTGCTGTTATTATTCTAGTTATAAAATTCTGAATTTTTGGCCCAATCTCATAACAGAATAAATTTATTCGCATGCAAAAAAATAAAAACTGTAAGAGACGTTTAAGCTTTTCTTCCTTAAACTCTGTTCTTCACCAAAATACAATTTCTCTTTTAACCATTTGAATTTCATTTTGTATCGAATGAGATAAGTTTTAAAATATTATTATCTTTTTTAAAATGTTGGTCTACAATAATAATAATACTGAACAAAATAAATAATATATATTTCTTTTTTTCAATCATTTATTAATTTTCCAAAATATCGATATTTATACAGCTAATCAAGATGTAAAGTACCATTAGTTTTTTTCTTAACGTAAACATGAATTTTTTTAATTATAAAACCTGTACATTTCTAAGATTAAAGATTACGATTTTTTTTTCCAATAAATTATAGTTTTTTCTTTGGTACTTAAACATTTCAACATCTTCGATTTCTCCAAATATTTAAAACTTTTCTTCGATTAATATATTAAGGTTAATAAATATTCTGGCTCCTTTCCCTTGGCCAACAAAATTACGAACAATATAAGCTGAGTTATCTTTATTAACAGAGTAAATTTTTCAGTCTGAAAATAATCTATAATTGTTAATCCAAAACTCTTTGCAAATACGAAAATGACAATATATTCTTTAAAATAGGTTAGTGCACATAAATATCTTGTCATGTCATTAGGAAACTTTTTTTAACAATTTTAAGAATTACATATTTTAATATACTTTATTTGCATTAAAATAAAATTTATGATCGTTAATATAATCAAATTTTGTAAATGGCTTTAATTAAAAGAAGTATAGAATCAAATCAGTAAAAAAATTAAGAAAATACTAAATTAAATTTCATAAACAATAACAGAATATCAAGTTTGTCACTGATAATAAAAATAAGGACAATAGGAAACAATAAAGCATAGTTTAAAATACCTTTAAGGTACACTTTATTTAATTCCTTAACATCTACACTACTGACTATTAAAATTGCTATACCAAGAAGGTGACATGCTACAGACGTGAAATTTATACGAAAGAAAGAAGGTGCTGTGATATGCAAATGATTAGCTTTTCAGCGCATTCAGACAAAGCAGGCGCCAGTAGCGACACCTACATTGTGTTTAAATGAGGAAATTGTTCAGCCAGTTCCTCATACACAAATTGCATTTGAACGTTGTTGCCTGGTGAAAAGTTGTTGTGATGCCTCGTGTAAGAAGGAGAAATGCGTACCAGCACGTTTCTGACTTTGATAAAGGTCTAATTGTAGCGTACCGGGATTGCGGTTTATCTTATCGCAGTATTGCTGCTCGTGTCGGTCGAGATCTAATGACTGTTAGCAGAATATGGAATCGATGGGTTCAGGACGGTAATACGGAACACCATGCGGGATCTCAACGGCCACCTATCACTAGCAGCCGAGAAGACAGGCATATTATCTGCATGGCCGTAATGGATCGTACAACCACGTCACGAGCCGTGAGTTAAGAAACGGGGTCGTTTGGAAAACAACAAGTGTCTGCACGAACAGTTCGACTACGTTTGCAGCAGCATGGACTCTCTGCTCCGAGACCATGGCTGCGGCTTCCCTTGACGCTGCGTCATAGACAAGAGCGCCTTCAATGGTGTGATCAACGACGAACCTGGGCGCACGAATGGCGAGACATCATCTTTTCAGATGAATCCAGGTTCTGTGTACAGCATCATGATGGTCGCATCCGTGTTTGACGGCATCGTAGTGAACGCACACTGGCAGAGTGCATGCGTCATCGTCATACTGGGCCATCACCTGGCGTGATGGTATGGAGTGCTATTGGATACACGTCTCGGTCACCTCTTGTTCGCATTGACGGTTCTTTGAACAGTGCACGTTACATTTCTGGTGTGTTACAACCCGTGGCTCTACCCTTTATTCGAGCCCTTCGAAACCCTACGTTTCAGCAGGTTGATGCCCGACCGCATGTTGCCGGTATTTTACGGACCTTCCTTGATACGGAACATGTTTGGCTGTTGTCCTAGCCAGCACGTTCTCCAGATCTTTCACCAATAGAAAACGTCTGGTCAATGTTTGCCGAGCGACTGGCTCGTCACCAAACGCCAGTCACTACGGTTGATGAACTGTGGCATCGTGTTGAAGCTGCATAGGCATCTGTACCTGTACATGCTATCCAATCTCTGTTTAACTCAATGCGTAGGCGTATAACTGCTGTTATTACTGCCAGAGGTGGTTGTTCTGGGTACTGATTTCTCAGAATCTATCCAGCCAAATTGTTTGAAAATTCAATCATCTGTTATTTCTAGTATAATATATTTGTCCAATAAATATAATTTTTTTTATCTGCATTTCATCCTGGTGTAGCAATTTTAATGGCCAGTAGTGTACCTTAGTTTTAAATATATCAAGAATTGCATGGAGATAAATAATGTGATATAACTATATAAGGCTAATTTAAGAAATTCTGATATGAGATATTTCACTAATGAAAAGTTCTAACGAAAATTGTTCTTCTTGATCATTAATACTCAAATATTCTTAAAATATATTACTTTTCAGTAAAAATGTAAAGTGGATTTTTCAAAGGAAGTTAGGCTTGAAAAAAAAGTTAAAAATCCAGTTACTTAGAAATATGTTAGTCAAAAAATACTTAGAAGAGGTAATAATTGTGAAAAAAGTAATTTGTGAAGTAAAGGTTTCTTGTATAAAGTGATTCCATTAAAAAAATTAACAAAAATAAAATAAAATAAATTCAATAACTCATGCAAAATGATGAGTAAAATTTATACCTAAATCTTAAATTTCCCTATCAAATTCTCGATTCACTGATTTGAAAAATATATCAGAAAAATATCAGAAGAAGATCATTATAAATTTTAATGAAATGAGTTACAGGATTTTTTTATATAATGAAAGAATTTGAATTCTTGTATAACGAATATATTTGATATGAATAAGCAATTAGATGAAAAGCTTATCTCATTAATATCCTCAAAATTTATGTAGTTCACATAAGGATCACTTATGTGAACTAAATAAGTTCTGATGATATAAGTAATTTTTCAATGATTTTTTATCATTATATTTCATTAGAAACTGCTATAATTTTTTACAAAAATATTTCAAATTTTGTGCTGATATTTTTAGATAAAACATAGATTACCTGTTGTTAGTAGCAACCAAACAATAAGAGTAAAAAATTTAGCGAAAAGTTGTCAAACAAGTGAAACTTAAAGGTTAAATTGAAAAATCTAAGAAATATTAGTATATAAAAGCTATGCACATATTGTTTTATAATCCTAATTTTATTAATGTACGATCGAAGATTTATCTCTTTATTTCCTTTCCGTTTAGTAAAGAAATTAAACAACTTTAAAACCCACTAAAATGCAAATATCCAATACATTTTAAAAATAAAATAAAATTGTTGAAAAGTATTTAAATTAATTGTATTTAATAAAAACATATATAACTATGGAGTATTCTTTTATTTTACCTTTTATGACAGATGCCTGATACTGTAGTATATTCCATAGTAAAGAACGAAATATTTTTATAATTACGTTAAGACATTAAGTATGATAGCTGAATGCATGATAAGTCATTTTAATCTTCTTCAGACTGCAGCTAATTTATCTCAATCAATCAAATCAAGAACATTTTCCTACCTATCTATTATTGTAAGTAACAAAAAATTTACGAAAAGGGTTTTATATTAATAAAGATGAAAAATTTTACTTCATCCAAAAATACGTAAATTATCATTGATTCTAAATACTCAAGAAATTAAGAGGATTTAAAATATTAAAATATTTTTGAGTAAAATGAATTTTTCGATAAATTGCTACATATTATGTCATATTTACTTATAAAACCCAAAAATATGAATCTAACGGTTTTTAGATGAAACATTTGACTGAGAATCTAAGAGTATTTGTCATATGAAAAAATATTTTAATAATTAAAATATTGTAAATGTACTAGTGAAAATAAATTTCTCTATGGTGGATTTTATGACTATTTTAAAAAATATTTAAGGTTTTTGATGATGAATAGATTATTAAAAATAATAATAAGTATGCAGTAAAAATACTTTTGGTTAAAGAATATAGTGATGGAGAATTTAAGTTATACAAAACTAAAAAATACTTAATATTATGAAAACATATTTATTAAAAAGTTTATTGTTAAATGCTTTGCTACTTTTCATTTTAATTCATTGATTGAAATTTAGACATATATCATCTAATAATGGTATAGGTAATTAAAATAAATACACAATATTTGTATCTACATTGACTCCCTTGTTATTACAGTAACTCAAACCTCCTCATTAATTATGAAACTCCACCTCGAAAAGCAGAACTATAAAATATTTTTTTTCTCATGCAAATATTAATATCGTTCTCCACCCTGGTGAACAACTCACTTTTGTAGATAACGTCATTACCAATGCAACCATTACTAGAAATTTTAAACATGCCATTGGGAGTTTTGTGAATAGGTTTCAAAATAAGCCATCTGAATTGAAAGTATTATCTAGAAGCATTATCTTTAAGTTATACTCTAATATAACTAGCCCTTAAAAAGTCAGCAAACCACAACAAGACTTTCTCCTCAAGATTAAAATTGCTAAAAATTTTTAAAAGTAGCTTGATTCTTAAAACTCTGGCAAATGTTACTGATAGGCGATTAGAGTATGATTTGTAAGCCTAAGACTTTGTATAACCAGATCTTTAACATATAAAATCAGATTTATGCTGTAATGGCTACTTCTAAATCCATACTATTTACAGTAAAGTAACGTATTAGATTCAAGGGGAAAAGTTAGTCTATTCAAGTTTCTTCTCAAGCACTTTCACGAGATGCTAGTCAAAATATTTATCTGAAATTTTTGGTTCATTAATTTGTTTTTCTTACTTTTAATAGGGATGTTAAAAGCATATTTTCGAATCAAGAGACCCGTCTAACATTCTAAAAAATGGGGAAAATATCAAAAAGTTGTGAAAAATATTGGCCAGTATATGGTCATGGTTCTCATATATGCCAGGATCTTTTTTAAAATTTATGAGGTGAACACAATTTCAAGGCCCTCACAGATAAAATCTTAGACCCTGGGATTATAATAACATTTATGAAAAAAGGAAAAGATCTAGCTGATTCTGCAACCAATTTCACTTTTGTGCTAAAAACGTTGGCTCTCTCTAATAATGCCTATCCAAATTATTCTTAACCTTAAATTTACAACACAAAAATCATCAAAATAATTATTAGATTCCCATTAACTTAAGAATAATGTTGTCAAAAGTTTTTACTAATCTCTATAATTTAGGAATAGTAGCACAAGTCTCAAAATTTTCACACAAGTTTTTAAATCTTTCTATTATGAAATTGGGTAAGACTTTTGCCTTTAAGTTTCTGATGTGGTGTAGTAATTAGAGCTTATTGTATAATGTTGCCACGATGTAGTTGAGTCATTTTGTGTCTTAAGCTGGTTCAATTTAGAGTTATTTTTGGGATTCATTTTAGAGTCCTTGGTTTTTTCTGAATTATCATTGCTTGTGACTTTTGTGGTGAGATAGTGATCTGAGGGGTGTTGCAAAGATTTGAGAAAAATGTAGGGATTCATTGAAGTGGCATTCGAACTTTTTTATTTCGATTTGGTTTATTAGGAGTGTGTGAAAAAGATAATCTGTGTGTGATCCGGACAAGTGACCGAGAAAAAGCTGTGGAAGTAAGTAACCCAGAGAATCGATATTCCTATTGATCTCATGGGGCAGCCACGATTTTGGGGTGTTGTGGTGGTTCCGCTGTCATTGATCACTATAAGTTCTCTGTTGTCCAGAAAAGAGAGGAGAATTTTAAAGATGTTGGTAGGTGCTGCAGTGTTGGCAAGCTCAACTAACTTTAAGTCGGGGACATGCCATTGAATCGAAGACTTTTGTTATGTCTAGACTTAGAAGTATAGTATAGTGGTCTCGTGTATGGTTGTCGTTGATTACGGCTTTTGCTGTTTGCAAGGCGTGTTGACAGATTAGAGAAATTCGAATGTTCAAGGATGAATGTAGATGGAGACCAGTACGTGAAGTTTGAAACGGTTGATGATGAGTCTTTCATATATTTTACCTATTGCTGGTAGGAGGCAATTAAGCAAATAAAGTGAAACCTCTATAGCGTGTCAGATAGCTTCCTGTTGCAATACATGCCGCCAGATGATCCTGTATCGAGAGTTGCTGATGTTGACCTGAGACAGATGTGCACAAAAATCTTGAACATTCACCTCCAAATCAGCAGAATTTGACCGTTTCAGCTGGTACCAAAAATCCTGTATCAAAGGAAAGTCCGAAGAGCGAGCTGGCCATGTAAGTGTCTGAACATGACGTAAGAAGTCTTGAGCAAATCAATCTGAATGTGGACCAGCATTATTTTACTATAAAATTATTCGTGGAAGATCATTTAGGAAAGGTGTCACATGGGGTCAAAGAATGTCTACAACATAACGCTGGCTACTTAAAGTTAATAGCTAGAGTGGACACGCTATCACATGTGATGTCCCCCTGATCATTACGCCTGCTGTGCGGGGAATGTGTAGAGTGAAATGTGGGAGGGGGGTATATCATTCAACAGGGCGTCTCCACACATATGCGCTATTATTTTCTGTCCCCATAACAAATCGAGATTCATCACAAAACATCACGTTTTACCAATCTGAAGCATTCCTGGCTTGGTACAATAGATGGAGTAGCTGATATTGCAGTGTTAAAGGCAATACAAGAAACGGGGGCTTATATAGTATATTCCCTTCAGTAAGTCGTCTGGAAATGGTATATGAAACAATTGGAATCCCAACATCTGCTTCTTGAGTCACTATTGGATTCACGAGCTCTTGAAGCGTAATCTTTCGATCCTCTCGTCTCATTATCTTCCTGATCTCCCCAGACCAGATACACCGCAATGGTACCATCTCGTGTCAACTGATTCAACATGTTCTAAAGGCACATTTCGAACGATCGACCTATAGAGCAACGTGGTTTGTCAACCATCCTGTTATTTTCAAATCGATGATGAAGCTTCTCTCAAACTGTCTTAAATGTGTGAAATATCATCTCACACATTTTCCTGGCACATTCCTAGCTTACTAAAGTCTACCTAATGTTGACATATGGTCGTACGGTTTCTTAATCTTCTACTCTGTGGCAATTTACATAGGTTCCACTTCCTTGTTTCAGTGTTCTTGATGCTTATTATCCTTTTGAGTAAAGCGTCATCGTTTCAAGAAATTACTCCTACAGCAACGCAAGACGAAGACATTTTCTACCCCATGATAGAAGGGAGAGGGTTATTTTCACACCACTGACGTGCTTAAGATTTCTCCATAACGAAATTTGAGGGTGTTATCGCGTGCTGTGCCTACCATAATTTTCACGATAATGTAACTGTGTTTAAACATATATATTATACTTATTGATAAGCAATCTACTTCTTTTTTCATTTGTTGCTTAAAGCATAAAATTAAGAAATGTTAGAAATATTTTAAGATATATTATTGTGTATGTGGATCACACAAATTTAGTTTAGTCTGTTTTGTAAATTATCACATATGACATAAATAAATTTATTACAAACAATTTTCAGAAATCATTATTTAAGATAATTATATGATAAATTTCATTGATTTATTCAATTTTTAGCAATCAAAATACATATTTAAAATAACAGATTTTTTAAAGTTAGGAGACGTATTTAGCTACGAGAAAAAAAATCAATAAGCGAATTGAATGTGATCAAAAACACTCTTAAAACAGCATGCGTTATACTAAAAAATGTAAATAAAAATGCTTTGAACAAATAATTTTTCATAATAATTTTTCAAAAAATAATCATAAGCGAGTACATGTAAATTACCGAAGTTGTCTTTGAAAAAAGATCTGTAATTGTTGCAACTGTAAAATTCCAATTATTTTTATTTCCTTTTATTACAAATATTTTGTGTTATAAGTTATTTCTATATTCATTGGATTAAAATATATGCTCTTTTATCTTTTCTTTTGAGAAAAATCTTAAAACTGGAATTTACCTTTCATAGACTAGGTAGACTAGGTACGAAACATAGATATACAAAGACTAGGTACGAAACATTTCACATAACTAATATTGAGGTATCAATGTTGAATTGAACTGATAAACTGCTTTTAAAATTATTATAGTCATACAATAAATTGTAAAATTCTGTTCATTTTTCATTGATTGAAAAATTTGAAAATTATTCACTCAAAGAGTACGTTCTAAGGGTTATCATATTAGTCTCAGATAATATTTCTGTAAAACTTTTATCTAGAAGAAGGAAACATTTATGTAATACTAAATATAAACTCTTATCTTTAGAGTTTTAAAATTTGTATAAGAAAATGATTATTTAAAAAAATTGTATTTAAAAAAAAACAAAATTGTGTTTTTTTTTTAAATATTGTGCTGAAATTAAAACTGAGAAGTATATAGACTCACAAATATAAAATAATCTTAAATATACGCAGCACATTACTTTTTAGCTGTATATGCTTTCATTTTTAAATAATAATAAATTAATTTATGCCTTTCTACTCATTCATGTTCTTGTTGTGAAATCAAAAAGTACAAGTTTATCAAGGAATAAATCCTTAACTATAGGTCTCATTTAAATGTCAAAAGGAAGAAACCAAGAAATTTCTCTGGCATCTATTCTGACATACATTTACTCAGAAAAAAGAAATTGACGATACTTATTCTTCATAGTCAGTAATGGGGGAGATCGAATCAAGTATATTTCACCTCGATAAGCAAGTTTCTAGCTCTAAATAACAATTAGCTTTTTGTAAGGACATTATATTTCATCACACCATCGTAAAAGCTAAAATATGAAAATGTTCTCATATTGCAATGAGTGCTGTTTTTTAATGAAAATGTTTCGAAGAAAAAAGCAAACAAATTTTCAAAAATAGAGAAATACTGTAATTATAATTTGTTCCATCAGTTAAACGTAAAACTCAACATTTCCTTATTAAAATAGCAAATACAAAACTTTAATCAAATTAAAAAATTTTTTCCTTTTACAAATATAATTATTTATTTTCTTATATTGTACACTAATATTACACGAGTAAACGAAGAACGACTGATTTCCTTCTAAGCCTTTGATTTGAGACGTTTCTAACGCATATTTTTTATTGTAAATTATATTAAGAATCTCTTAATATTACATTAAAAATTCCATACTTTGATTAATAAAATATTGGTATTAAAAGCAGCAATTTTGATCAGGATTGTTAGTCCATACCATAGTTAGTCATCTTGATAGGGATAATGAATGTTAAAAATGTAAGGATACTAATGATCTTTTCCAGGCTATTATGAAATTTGGAAAGAGTTAACCAACTCAGGAACCAGCCTATTAATTTGTTCGTAGTTAAAAATTGCAAAATGCTTCAACTCATATTTCACTGAGAATCACAAACTCTCATAAATATGAAATTGCGTAATTCATATCACAATCAACAGATAATAGATAAATTCCTTTTTATGGCAATTAAAAATAAAATTATTTTGTACTTATGTAAGAATGTATGTTGTAACAATGTTTTCCATGAGACATTTTTCCTATACATACATACATATATATATATATATATATATATATATATATATATATATATATATATATATATATATATATACAGAGAGAGAGTGAGACAAAAATTTTTATATCATAAATTCATAAGCAGTTTGTATTTTGTGATGATGTTTAAAACAATCTTGATCAATTTGATCAATGTTCTTCAAATAATCAGCTATTTCTTCAGAAATTCTTAAGTCTTCCATAAGTTTAAAAATGAAAGGTTTGTCTTCTATTTTAACATTACGACGGTTAAAATGAAATGATAAGGAGAAATTTGCATCATTATTGTCATATAACAAACTACTATCCTTAAATTCAGATTCATCGCAACATCCAGAATCACTAGCAATCTGCAAGATTTTCTTATAATTCATCCAATAACTTTTTAATTTTTTCATCAGTGAAACTCTTTAGACGTGAAGCCATGGAAAATATTTTTCAAGCGAATAAAAAAGCAACTGGCTACAATGAAAAAATCTGCTAAAGTGAGGAAGCATATGCTTTCCTTTTCAAAAGAAGAGCCAATAAATCCATTTTTCTCCTAAACTCTTCTCTCTGACAAGTCCCCAGTTTTTACGACTTCCAAGTACAAAAGAGCAGCAATTAAATCTCCCTTATTTTCCCGAAAAAATTTGAGCGAGAAAAAGTTGTGTACTTGAAAAGGAAAAAAAAATCCTATGTACAAATGCTGTACCACATCCGTCTTCTGAGATACTCACTTTCATGAACGAACAGTTGTACCACCGAGACGAAAAGGTTATTCGCATTGATACCAAACGTGGGCCATTTGCATATCGAATCTCATTGTACTTATTAGCAAAGTTTTGCAATTGTACTTTTCTTCCTTCTTGTTGCGATATTTTCAATGTTACTGAATGTATATAAAATTGATAACATCTTATAAAGAATATCTGTTTTAACCTTTAGTAACGAAACAAACATTTTATTGAAACACTTTTGATGATGAACTTATAAGCCTTGAATTTATATGAACTAATTTTGTATCGATAAAATGTTTTGTGAATAATGAAACATATGATAAAATACAATTATCAGTACTAGGAATGTCACATTTACTTTATTACATTATGTATACGTAGTCTTCTATAGATGTATGAACTCCAAATTTATTTACAAAATAAAATCAAAACTGGCACTACTATTGGTCAAAGTTGAATAAAACTTAAAAATACTGGTTTGAAAGCAGATTTATATATGTATTAAAAAAGTTTTCATAATATAATAGACTGGTATTTGATTTAAAAAATTATTTGTGAGGATAATATTACAATTGAGAAAATGAAGCCCAGTATGTCTTCATGAATATTTATCAGAAAGCTTTGATAAGGAAAATGATCTTACATTTTACCATATTTTTAGACATCTGACTTCATCAGAAAAGTTATAAGCAAACACAGTAGTCCTATGTATGAAAATATCAAGAACTTAATAATTATTCTATATTAGATAATTATTAGGTATTATTTATTATAAATAATATGTATTGATAAATTACTATTTATAATTATTTATTATTTATAATATTTACTATTTATCAAAATTAATTATAATTATAATTAATTGCTTCACTGTCTACTTATTATACCTTAATATTAGATAATTATTAATGTAATAAGTAGATATTAAAGGGACTAATTCTGGTATGCCTTTAGTTTCTGGACATTAAAAAAAGCCTCACATGAAAAAAGGGCTAGATACTGAGTTAGACATTAAATTCATCTAACAAATCTACTTTTAAGTTTTAGAATAAAAAAGCACAAAAATTACTTTTAGTAATGATAAAAATATGCCTTTTTAAAAATTAATAAAATTCATAGAAAAATGAAATTATAATGTAAAACTAAAAAATGTGAGTGGAACTATAACAGCTTGAAATATTAATTTAAAAATTTTGTGCTTAATGCTTTTGAAAGAATACATAACCAAAAAATTAGACTGAGAAATGTCAATTATTTTAGATGATGTGATTGAACTAAATGTAAAATATAGAATACATGACTTAAAAAAAAATAATATGTTATTTTAATATTTTAATAAATGCAGTAAAAGAGAAATCTTAAAAAATTTAAGCAATATAATAACAAATTTTATGAGGATTGTAAGAATAGTATTACTATACAACAAAAAAGGAGATTTTATCAGAGTGAAAATCCTTATATTAAATAAGTTTACATTAAACTGGTGCTTTTTACCGTTGATAAGAGACACAAAATATTTCTTTTTATATTGTACTTCAATCATTCATTATACTTATGTTACTTTATTTTTTATTTTAGTTGTTCAGTTCAACTTCATAATGTTAATTTAAATTCCCTCCCTTCACAATCTAATAAAAAAGCAGGGGTTTCTGATTGACAATGTATGTTTACAATTAGTTTGATTTGTGTAGTTTTTCAGGATATTTGAAAATGTTTTAACTTTTATAAATATCTAATCAGCTTGTAACATTCAAGAATATAATATAATAGAGAGAGTTAATTTAAAAATTAGAAGAGGCTCATTCAAAGAACCTTCAGCTTCCCTGTCCTTTAATTTTAGCATGTCTCAACAAATTAACATTGCGAAATATTTAACAAATAAATGTTCGGATAATTAATTGCACTTTGATAAAATAACATATTTTTGCTTTTTGAAAATGTACATTTTTGTTTCAAACTTAAGAGAGATATACAGCACAAAGGTGTCGTACTTCAATCAATAATTATTTTTTTAAACGGATAGTTTTTGAAATGTCAAAATGAACAATTTATCAAAATACGGTATTTTAATTATTTTTTGTTAAAATAACTTATTATTTTATTATTTTTAATATTTTTTTCAATATATTATTATTTTATTTACTTGAGAATTGAGTATTATTTTTAAATATTAATAAATAATATTTTAAATAAAACTAAATTTGCATATAAATTCATGTAAAACCATAGAATTATTTAGAACATATGAAAACATTACTTTGGAAGACTGCTTACAAAAATAATCGTAATTTTTTTTAATGATTTACTCAAAATGTAACAAGTTTTCCTTAAAAATAACATTCTCACATTGTACAAATTATTAAAAGACTGCTGTGTATATATTAATAAACAATATTTTTAACTAATTAATTATAAATATGTAATTTGCAATATAATTATACTTGAAATGATTATTTTTATTACTTTTATTAATTGAAGAAATATTGTATGTGATTTTGAAGCCTTTAACATTGTATCATACATTTTTAACATCAAACTATCTTAATCATTATTGATTTTACCATCTTAAAAATGTTTTCAAATGCTTAAGATTTCAAATTTCCGTGGCAGATAATTCCGATAGTACAGCTATAAAATAAATTAAAGGAACTACTTTAATAAAAGCCTGAAAGTCGAGAAGTTATTACACCTTTGCGTCCTTACGAAAACAGTTCGAAAATCAGCCTGGCGGCGTAGTGGGAAAACAGCTACAAACGATCCATTCTTTCCCGAGGTAGTTGAAACATAATCGTCCTTCTGAACTTTAACTTTACTTGGTTATTTTTGCGATAAAGAGAAGCTATAAAAGCTGAGAATCATTTTAAGGAAATCTCTAACTTCTGGTAAAAAATTATGAGAGGCATGGACAGTGCTAATGGTAAGTTTTAGAGTGAAATTGTAAATGCCCAAAAATTCTAAGTTTATATAATATTTCAAAACAAGCATAATCATATTTTTATTTCCATGCAAGGTTTTCATAAAATCTGCTGCAATATTTAAAACTAAAATAAAGATATTGAACTATTAATTTAAAATTTTACAGAAATCAGTTTTTATATGTATCGAAAATTAAAAGCTATGCAAAGTTATGGTGTAGTCCCATTTATATCACCATTTAAAAAGTATTTTGTTAGTATATAATTGTGGAAAAATAAATTTCAGATAGTTTTAGAGCTTAATTGTTTTAAAATTAGGTTGTAATTACTATTCTATTTAAAACATTTAGTGTTCAAATGACTGGAAAAATGCTGCATAGCATTTGTATAAAATTCATTTTATACATATTTTACTTTATACATATTTTCATTTTATACATATTTGTATAAAATTCATTTTATACAAATGTTTCTATTGATAACAGATTTACCATTGAAAACAGTTTATTTTAGAGACAATCAATGCATAATGTAACATTACCTCTCTCATTCCAATCAAAATGCATTCCCATTAAAAGAAACCAAAAAAGATTTTATAGCACCAATTATACGTCTTTGAAAATCAAATGATATTGACATGATTGTTCGTTAGCAAGCCATGTTTGTTATTAAAAATTAAATTGTTATTTCCTAAGGATAGTTTTAATTAATTGCGTCTAAGAAATTATTGTTAATTCAAAATATATTATTCATAAACATAATTGGAAATATGCAAAATACCATACTTAATTCTCTTGTAAAAATTCTTCACATAAAGAGTTATTCGATTTACAGTACTTCATAATTAGAAACATTTCATATTTCCTATGATTAACTACTCTGGTAATATAAGTAAATGCTGACATTTATTAATTCTTTTCTAATTAAATTGTTGTGTGTCATATTTTTTTTCTAAATATAAAGTACATAAACTAAAGAAATATATTTATAAATAAAAAATGAATTTGATGTAAATTATTAAAAAATTGGCATCAGTTATATAAAAATTTAGAAAGTCTTAAGCATTTCATGCACACAACAATTTATATATAATAAAATCTACTAAGCATTAAGCTCAAAAAGTAACACACTTATTATACATCCTGAAATATTGGAGATTCAATTGAGGCACAGAACAATGACCTCTAAGTAATACACTGCTTCCTGGAATTCATTAGATATGAAACAAATACAGAAGCTTTTACAAAATCGTAGTCACCATGTTCATATTAACATAAAATTAATTTTTGTGTTCTTATTGATTCACTCTACGATGATATGTGTAAGAAAATATACTCTATATTAATATCAGTTCATTCTCTCAATGATGAGTCTAGCAAGTAAATATTAAAAACTTTCTAGCTTTGTTGGTAAATTGTTCTGTTTCCTCCCTAAGGACATTTTTCTAGTATACATGATTTTAGTTAAAGATAGATAGTTTAACTTAGTTCAAATTAATTATTTTTGTTTCTAATGGCGGGCACCCTTGAGCAAGTATAATGCATTAGCCGCAACAAGGCCGAAAACTGCTACTCATTTTATCGTTACCCGGTGGGCACCTGTGAAAAGAGTCACGGAGATACGAGTAGCATCGCCCACGCCACACCACCACAAACCCGTTTACAAGGCGGGCCACATTCATCCATTATCTCAGGAAAGAACAAGAATGGCAGAGAGAGAGAGCGAGAATGAGAAAGTACATCCATGCCCGAAACGGGATTCGAACCCAGGTCCTCCCCATCCATAATCAATTACGCTAACCACTAGATAGGTTGGGCGGCAGTTCAAATTAAATAAAAATCAATATTTAAGGTCTATAGTGTTTCTTAATTTTGAGTAGAATTTGAAACCTTGGTCCAACTAAATTTTAGCAACGAAATTTTACATTAATACTGAAATTTTTGATATTTCATTTAAAATTTGAAAAAATACCTCAAAAATCTCATTATATGAAATAAATAAACAAATACAAAATTAGTAAATAGGGTAATACATTCTGCGTAAAAACAGCTTAACAAGAAATACCACAAAATAACTAAAAGTATTCAAACGTTGTTTATTATTTGTAACAAATATAAACACAATAAAACGATTAAATAAGATTATTTAAATATAGGAAAGATACGGAACATTTAAAAAACCAGTATTTAAAAGGAAATTTAGAAACTGTATTTTAAAATCTGAGAAAGTAAAATAGAAAAGAAAAAAATCACAATAAATCTATTTAAATGAAGTGCAAACATAACCAGCTTCATCAGGGGGTGTTGACATAATTGCAAATAAATAAAGCGAAATAAGCCAAATGCAAGCCACGATATTTAATCCAATTCAATAAGCTAGAATTCATAGCTTAGAGTTATACCACCAAAAAAAAAATAATTCTTTTCCTTAATGATATAACCAGGTTTATTAAAATACTCATGACATGCATATAACAAGCTCAATTATTATCCACAGTCAACATATATTATTATTTTTCCAAATGTAATTTTCCTATAGCAAATTGAGCAATATTTAATTATTTTACTAGTGTTTATTATAATAACTTAAGTAATATTTTAACATACATTAGCAAGCAATATTTCTCAATTAGTAAAATAACTTAAAATATTTGTTGTTAAAAATTAATAACAACCTATTAATTAAAATTTCCGAAATCAAAGCGGATTTTTAAATCTGACTTTATAAAGCAATAAGTTTTAAAAAATATCATTTATTTATCTTTAAATCATCAAAAGTATCGAAGAGAATTTCACACGAAGAAAAAAGTTCATAATCTTCACACTCCTCTTCATAGATCTTTTAAATGAATAAAGTGAGAAGTAAAAGTAATTCTTAATTAGACAGGATTTGGTGTAATAAAGCAACTTTCAAAATAAGGCTTATTAGCCTCATCATCAAAGACGAAGATAATGAATGGATAAAATGTCACAGATTACTTAATTAGATGGCATCAATCGATTAATAATTAGGGTACTCTTTTATTTAGGATGAGGAAAACTCAAAACTTTCCCTCCTTTTCCCCTTAAAGGGATGTCGTTATTGGAAAAAGAAGCTTTCAGTGCGATAAGTTAATAGTTTGAAGGATTTTTAAGGGGGCTGTGATTTTTCTTGAATTTGAATGGCAAATGATTTACGAGGGAAGATGTTAAATCCTTGTTTCATTTTGTCTTCCAGCTATTCTCTTTTTGTGATTTTGATCCATTTCTTCAGAAGACAATAGAGTATTGTATAGTGTCATCTATTTGATTCTTCCAATAGAATCAAAATCATAAAAAATATAATGTGAAAAAAATGGTAAAACAGAAGAGATAAAAAGACAATTATAGGAGTTCTAAAGTAGTTTCGGGAAGTTATAGGAATCCCTTGCTTATCAATTTATTACATAAAAACTTTCCTTTCTTATTAAAGTAAGGTTTTAAAAAAGCATTTTGTACAGTTGATTTTAGTTTGCAAAAAATATAAAAAGCTTGATTTTGTATTTTATATACAATAATAGAAACAATTTTAAGAGTAATTAGAGTTCTACTTAATTGTTTTGATGATATATTGTATAAGCTCTAAATATAATTTTCTTAAAACTTTTAATGTTGAATGTCTAGTTTTTCTGCATTAAAATGTGAGATGCATTGGTTTTAATATTTTAGTGACTTGTTCTATGGAGTGTGATAAGATTCATGTGAAAAGATAAAATTCATGTGATTGTTTCAAAATGTTAATTGAAAATTTAAAAATAACCTTATGTAACATATTCTTAGCTTCGTGGTAGTTTTAAGAAATCGTAGCCCTATAGAAATAGAGGTGATTGATTCAAAGATGAATAATTAAATGCGTTATGCCTTGAAAGCTTGCACTGCTTGCGCTAAAAAGATCTGGCCCGAGTCAAGTTAATGAAAGAAATTTGCAAAGATTTTGAAAGAGCTTTGTTGAATCTTAAAATTTTAGAAGATGTAGTGATCATATAAAAAGGCATACATATGCAGAAATTCTCTGAAACTGTGTAAGAGTTATGCATGACTAAAATGATAACACTGTCTGAGCATATAATGTAGCAAGTTGCTTTAAAAAGATAGCGGTATAAACTGACATTTAAAAAAAGTTGATATTATGTCCTACTCAACAATTTATATCTTCACTATATTTGTTCCAAAAGTAATTCTTTTCATTCTACAAAAAAAGAAAACGTATGAAAACAGGAAATTACTAATGTTATGAGTGGTAATAGAAGCTTAAAAATTATCGAAATGTCCTTAAATCCTTTTACTCTTGAAAATATTATGACGTTTGTTTTCTTTGGTCATAAAAGTGTTATCGTTACTCTTGTGTGTAAAAAAATTACAGTGACTCGAAATATATTTCAATTTTGAAAATTTTGAAACAACAATATCTAGAAAATTTCATAAAATATAGAGAATTAGACAAAGCACCACAATAATGCCCTTCCACATGTAGCTATCTCTGTTTATTCTAAAATATCGCAACAAGTGCAATATTCAAATTATACCCCATCCCTTTACAGTCCAGACTTCTCACCATGAGATTTCTGGCTGTTTCAGACATTGAAGGAAAAATTCCATAACAGAAATTTTAAACTGATTCTGACATTATTTCAAAGGTGAAAGGCTTTTTGAAGCAATTTCAAAACAACCTGTGTTTCTTATTTTAATAAGTGAGTTAAAAGAGGTGTCATTTATATAATCTACTTTGTATCTGAGGGAAGTTATTATGGAAAAAAGTATTAATCCTTTGCAATATATTAATTAAAATAATCTTTTTTTATTTATTATAGGTTAAAATTTATTAAAAAGAATTTTAAATGCAAAATTTATGTATAGCAGTGCATTTAAACTTATGTTACATAACATGATATTCAATTAAATTGAAAATTATTTTGAAATACATGCTATTTTCAAAATCAGAAAGTGTATGTGATTCATGGAATAAAAATTGTTTATTATTTCTATAGTATATTTTATAAAATTCAACATTTCATTTGAACATTTATTAAACTCAACATTTATTTTATTAAAATTTGTAATCAACATCATTAATTGAAGGAAAATTTATTTCTTCTAAAAGTAAATTATCGACTTAATGAAAAATGCATTGTTATCTTGATTTACAAAAGGAAATTTAAAAATAAAGAAAACGAATGGTCTGAAAAAAGTTAAGAAAATGTTGAAAACACCTCATCTTCATTAAACAAAATCCCGATTCCTAAATTAAATTCACCTTCCGAAGTACATGCTCGATTCTTCCTATTCAATAAATCATCGTTTTGTCAGGAGAAAAAAAATGAATAATTCTTGGGTGTTTCTCAGCGGAACAGCTATTATCGGAATTTTATAAAGTATCTGCAACCACCCTTTTGCTGGAAATTCATTTTTTTCCTCTTTATTCTCTTTGTTTAGCACCGGAAACCGTGACATGTGTGTACCTTCCCGCCGGGAGTCTCCCACAAAGCCTCCAGGAAATCGACTCCCGCGAAGCAGAAATGATTTCCAGTCCGATTCGTGCGGTCCCGCAGGCAGACTCCCATGTCTATCGATTGAATAACACTCATTCAGATTGACTTCCTTTCTTGACAAGACCAAGTATTATTGAATTGAGTGGCTGAATGGATCTACCCCTCCTCATGAGTACCTTTAATTATTCACAAGGCGGTGTGACGGAATAAATGAGGCATTAAACACCGCGATGCATACTTCATTGAACTAAGAGAGTAGTGAAAGACTGAGATTATGACCTAATATTGCTCTAGGTCCACTCGCAACCCTTTTAATTGATCAGGGGTTTCCTTCTTTTGGCTGTCCTTCCAATTGAGTGGACAATGATGTAATGTCCCTTCTTGGATGAGGAATCACTCAAGAGTGAAAATGAATGAGTTAAGAGAGTTCCGGAAGTTCCCAGAACGTTTTAATAGCTACCAAATAAAAAAAACAATCTAGCGGTGCAGAATTTATGATTTCATTTGCAGTGATTTGGTGTATAATAATTTTTTTAATGAGACTTCATTTTGCTCTTTCAGGAGCGAAATATTAAGGGTTGCTTCTATTGATTTTTTGTTCCATGGAATTACCTATACGGAAATGATATTTT
Organism: Latrodectus geometricus; assembly: GCA_026290005.1. NCBI lineage: Eukaryota > Metazoa > Arthropoda > Arachnida > Araneae > Theridiidae > Latrodectus > Latrodectus geometricus. The sequence continues at coordinate 32,074 of JAPDSC010155530.1, forward strand.
CGTCATAACAATTTGCCCCCAGTACTTCACAAAGCGCTTATTCAAATAATTTTTAAATTAAATTAATTTATATTGTTCAAATAGAATTTGCACAAATTCAATTACTGAATTCCAGTGTATGAGAATTTTGAGTTTTCTACAATTCTATGACATTCATTTTGAGTAAATGCAACATTTAAAAATCTATTATCTCCTTGTTGAATACATGTTTTTGTTACCTGCTTAACAAAGAAATATTAAATTTAATTTCAAATTTACTTGAAACTTCTATCGGAGTGTTGTCAAAAAGTTTTTCATATTAATTTTAAACTTCAATTTTTTTCAAACTAATTTTATACTTCAATCACGACTAATTATTTATTGAAAAAAAAAGTAAGACTGTCTTTAAGAACATGATGTTATAATTATTCCAACAATGAAATTTTTGTTTTTTTTAAAAAAATATATGGAATGATTAGTGTTAATATTTAAACTTATATTATCTCAATTTTTAAAATAAGAAGATTCACAGGTAAGTTATTATAGTATCTAGATAAAGAAATATTTATATATTTCTATCAATGATTAATACAAACAATAGATCTTAGTATTGATATACAATTTTCTTTTGAAGTAAACTCTTATTTTTGACTGTCTAAACGTTTTTAAATTTATGAAGATTATAATGTAGAGGTTTATAGAAAACATACATCAATCTCAACACATCTATTCATACTTTTCATGAAAGATTTCAAATATTATCCATTTTGTACAATGAAATTCATCTGTAATATTCATTCATATTCGTATTTTGCAAAATTTTAACTCAAGTGGTTAAGTTATTTTAATGTTCTTTGTGATTCATAAGAATTTATCTGGCCAAATGATTCAGTGTAAAAATTTTTAATGTTCAAAGAAAATTAAAATTTAATATTAATGTAAATTTATAAAATATAAATTGATTTCAAACTTTATAAGCCACACTTTATTAATTAGTAAATGGTTATAATAGTTATTTAATGAAATTTTTGTTTGCAGAGAAAACTCACAGTTTTCAGACTGGTTTAATTGCTAGTCAACTCTCAAGCATCGTTGATTGTAAAAAAGTATTAATGTCTTTAACAAAATCTATATGTATTTGTGATTAAAATTTTAGTTATTTGTATTCGCCAATATTTTTTTTCCATTTATGTATAACTTTTTTTTATTTAAATTATCCAGAATTTGAACACTTACATTCAGTTCATGAAGACCGATAATAATTCTATGTTTGATTTTCTGGTGAGAACAGTTTACATCAAATATTGAATTTTTTAACTACTATGGCAAGATTTCTAATAATTAAATTAGTTGTTTAACCATTGATGAAATTATTCAAATGTCATTTCATTTTAAATTCTTAATTAATTGAAAATATTAGTTATCTTTAATAGTCTTTATTTAACTTAAATAAATACTTATAAAAGAACATTTCACATTACAATACTGAAATGGATCATGATGCACTATTTTTACGCTGCGCAGTATACAGGCTAACGACCTAAGATTGTTGCAAGGTGTTTTCAATAACCATCGCACAAGTTACCTTCTAAGATGACTTTTTTTTAAATAATGAGCTTTATTTACCAATCGCAAGGAACGAAATCCAAAATATCTCCAAGGTCCAAGGTTCATGAAAAAGGCAAAGGCTCAATATGAATACCTTATTATTTAGCAGTAGGTGGGATCGAATCCAAATCCATTCGATCTGAAAAGTGATGCCATATCATTATGCCTTGGAAAGTTTAGATATATTATATAAAAACACAGATTCAGATTATGATAATACAGATTCAGATTAAAACAATGTGAATAATTTAAAAAAAATATTTTAAAATAGAAATCAAATCAAAATTTATTTTATTACCTTATTTTAGAAATTTTTTTTGTGAAGATTAAACAAAAATTTCTTCAAATAAATTAATTTTGTTTTATAAACATTAAATAATTCAGAATAATATGAGAAAACACAGAAATAAATAAAACAATGTAAGCTTGTTTCTTTCCATTTATACTTTCTGTCAGGTTAAAGAACTTTGAGTGAAATATTGCAATGTGGTTTTCAATAATATTACGGTGAATTTGTGCAGTTTCTGACATCTATTTAAGAAAACTACTGATGAAGTGAAAACAAACTTTCCTCAAATATTATCAATTTTCAATGATGTCAGTCTTTTACAATACCCTATTCATAGAGCACTGAAAGCTTACGGGTATATAATTTGTTGTGAAACGTAAGTTTTGGCATTTGTTAAAACTTTTAACAAAAAAAGGACTCGTTTGTTCTACTCTTATACAACTTTTTAACTTCTGCCTCGGGAACATTAAACGGGAGAAGAAACAAACAATGGAAAAGATATTGTTGCCGCAAGCTTTATCTTATGTAAAGCAAATTCATTATTAACTTAAATTTATTTTCATAGCTTGATTATATTTACCCTTTGGAGAGTAAAATTGCAACGTTCTTCAACATTACTGAGGAATTTATGTGTTGATATTTTAATGAATGATTGTGATATTCATTTCAATTTCAAACATACATTTGTGAAAGCTATTAATTGAATATTTTCTATATGAGATAACATTTATAAGCAAAAATGTTCTCAGAAATAATAACATAATACATAGAAAATTATTAAAATAAATCGGGCGAAAATGAATAGAATTGGAACATGCTTTATAAATTTAGATATTCTTCTAAGAAACATGTCTCAAATCAAATATGAATAAATTCGTTATAAATTTGAAATAAAATCATTGTTGAAATTGTTGAAGTGTAAGAAAGAGCTTTAATAACAGACGGGGCAAATAAACATTTTAAATGTGCTTTTCTTTTCTATGTGTATATATTTATTAAGTTTGATTATCATTGATATTAGTGTTCATATTTTGTGTTGCTTTCTTTCTATATCATCATAGTTTTTTTGTTTAAAAAGTTCAAATTCATTTGCTATAATTTTGTATGTAAGTGATTCTGCAAGCTTTTTAATAATATTTTCAAATAATTTAAATTAACACTAATATTAAATACACATTTAAATCATTTTACTATGAGAAATTTAGCACTATACTAGATAATTTAAGAATCTAATTTTAATTTTGTAGCTCCATTTTTTTATTAAAATAATTACTCAGAATGTCACATTATTTCTTAAAATGCAAAACCATACTGGTAATTTTAGAACATAAGGAAATAGTTTTAATTTACGAGGTTTTTAAAGTTTACCTATATTAACAAACAAATGTAATTTTTCCTTGATATTATTTGTTGAAATTTAGATCTTAATGCTCCGTGATAATTTCTTCATATATTAAATAAATAAGAATAACACTCGCTGAAATATAAATTCTCAATGAATAATATTCCTGTAATTCTTTGAGAAAGTGTAATTAATGCTTTTCAGAACTCAGATTAATCTGCATTATGACCAGCATTTATTATTTTTTTTAGAATTGCATACTTCCTTTGGAGAAAATGCATAGTCAAAACTAAAATACACAGATAAATTTCGGGATAATTTTTCAATAGTGAGAATAAAATATTTTTATAAATCATGGAAAGTTAAATACTATTTGCAAATTTGATTTCGAACAAAATCAATCAAGATATTTTAGTCATCGAAAATTAGAAATTCTAATAAGTATTTTTAAGGAACTGCTACACCTTAAGAAGATTATTTATTTAAATGTTTTCTATTTGAACTATATTAGAATTTCCTTTATTAAGTTATTACTTTTTGCATTTTTACCATACATTTGCTACATTTTAAAACATTAATATACTAAAATATAGTAAGATAAGTATAAAGTTCTTTTTAAATGACAGTTTATTTTATTAAATATGTTTTTATAAAATAATTTTAGCAAAGTAAAGCATTAACATTGTGATATAAAGAAATACAAAAAATAACGTTCATATATACTTTTCTGACTTGTAAACCAGTTTCTCAGTTTGATACATAATCAATAAAGATTTTTTATTTCTTAATTAAGGGTAGGAAGACACATGATCTATCATATTTTTAACTACAGTAATATCTTTTTATTAGCAATATTGTATACAGATACTAAATGCTATTGTCTACAGTTATATGTATTGTTATTTCACAGACCTTCAACTGCTTTTAGCAGAGAAACCATATTATTGTTACCACAGTTTAAAGGTAATTTTCCAAACTTATTTCAGAACATAAAACTTCCTTTTTCTAATTTATATTATATTTTTTTATAAAAGTTATTTATTTAAAATTAACAGACTGATAAAATAATGTGACATTTTATCAATACCCTTAAATATTATTTTGTTAAGCTAAGAATCACAATATATTGCTAATTAACTACAATTTTCATTTGTTATTGAGTGATATTTTCTGAGTAAATATTCTGCTGTAGTTGTTGGAATATGATATAAATCAACACTCTTTTAAAGGCAAAAAACAAGTTCATTTGTTATTTTTAAAGGCTTAGAATTTTGGTACATTATAAAAAAATAAATCATGGGGTAATGCTTAAATAAATCAACTTATAAATTTCCACGCCATAAATATTTCAAAACAGTACCAACAATTATCAACACAATTTAACATCCTTCCATAATTAATCTGAATACGTATTTTCAGATTAATAGTTTATAAAATAATCTGAAAATACATATTTAGAAATTCAATTTCCAGAAGAAATTTTATTTACTTAAGAAATTTAAATTGTACTTGCTTGAAAAAATATTGAAAAATTTTAATTGTATTATCCTAATAGATTAATGTTAAATTTAAAATTATTTTAAAAAGTGAAAATTATTAAACTAAAACTTTATAAAGCTTTTTTATTTCTTTTATTTAAAAGTGTACGATTCGTAAAAATATGTTGCATTCTTTTCTAATAACAATTTTTCTTTGCTGTTCACTTCTGTTTTAAATTTAAAAATCAATTAAAATGTCATATTTATTTACATTTTTAAATGTAACATGTTGAAATTAAATTTGCATCTTATAACAAAAATTAAATAAGGAAGATTAAAATTTTAAATTATTATAGTTAAATATTTTATTACTTTTTTATTGATAATTAATTAAAATTTAAACATTTGCTTTATAATAATTATTAAAATTATTTGAAGCACTTCTTTAGAATGAACATTTATTTTTTCCTTAATTTTCAACTGATCAGGTCATTATGCTTTTATATTTATCTTTATCTAGTAGAGTATAAATGGAATACGTAAGCAATCAAGAAAACTACTTATAAAAAAGAATAAATATATGTATTTATCAATGAGGTGTGAATACTGCTTAATCGTTTACCTAAGATGTTTTGTTACAATATAAATTAATATTAAATAAATATTCCTAAATAATCCCTCATATTATATTGTATTCTCTGGTATTTTTGCTTTTCTATATAACTTTATTTATATCTTTCCAAGAATAAAATAATGTTTAGTATGCAATGAAAGTCAAGTAGAAACGAAGAAGCACAACAGATAATTGCATGGTTTGTGGTCAACTAATCTAGTGCTTTAGGCGATGACATAATGATGTACAGTATTTGGAAAGAACAATCTATCTATAACTATTTTCATTAGATAGAAAATATTTCTTTATGTAGGTATTACTCATAGTAAAGTACCCAATTTTACAATACATTTTGTTGTAATTTTTTCTTAACTTCTAAATTATACCATTATTATATGACTACCAATACAATTTTTCTTATAAATTTGTTTTGATGTTAGTATATATACAGATTATTATAGATTAAAATAAATTATGTAGATTTTTTTACATCTAAACAATGAATAAATATTTAAAACTCTACAATCATTTGTACTAAAGAGTAACATTTATCAACGTATGCTGATATATTAATTTTAGTACTCATCATTTATCAAGTCAGTGTCGCAAAGTATATTAACACTGTTAAAACAACATCATTTTGCAATTGCTAAAGGAAAAATACTGAATTGTAACAGTGTATTTTATTTATGGTGAGTGAAGGGCAAAAAAATTAATGGAATTTAAGAAAAATGGTTTTAGGTGGGAAATTATTAAAAAAATATTTTGAAACTAGAGCAATATATTTAATGACTCATTTTTCTATCATTTGTTTTCTATTTTAGGTCATAAATAATAAGAAACTTCTGAAATATTTTTTTTTTAATTTTAAGCAGAATGATCATTTTTATATCTTCCTTATAAATTTGTTATAAAATTAAAATTTTATTTGAAAGATAATTATTGTAAGCAGATTCTTCTTTTATCCACTCATAATAAAATTCACTGGTATCCAAAACTGGAGAAAATTTTAGCAAATAATGATTTCAAAACAAATATTCGTTTCAGTGCAATTAATTTTAACAGAAGCTTTAATGAAAAGTGGTTCATGCATTAGACAAAAATAAATCAATAAATTTATTTCTAGTTTGGAAAACACAGAAAATGCATGTAAACACTCATGAGTGGCTTCAATGCAAAAAGGTATCATAATTTGATGGGTTGATGATTATTTTCTAAATAGAAAATGTATTTCTTAATAGTTATATAATAGCTAAATAATTTCAACAGTCAAAATTTTAAATTAAGAGTCAAGTGTCAGTTGTTGTTACACCATTGTTGTGTCAATATTACCATTGTTGTATCAAAGGAGTTTGAAAAACATAAAAGTTAGGGGTAAAGAATAACGATATGTCTCCTTAAAAGTTTTTATTCTGAATTGGGTTGAAGATCAGAAAACGTACTCGCAAACCATACGCAAAATACTGTTTTCATGATGGTTCTTTTTCCCTCAACAGCTTCTAGTTTGATTGAGAATTATTGTCTTGTAGTCTCTCATAGATTTCAATTAAGAGTATTAAAATAAATCATGGCAATAGATACAGTATAAAAGTGATGGCAGTGCCACTAGAATCACTAAAAATTTCAATGTGCTTTTGTAATAAAAGCATTCATGCATTTAGCCAACAAATACATACTTACTTTACTCAATTTGCCCCATTAATTAATTAATATGAATGAAGTTAATATGATTAGCTAACTCTTTTTTAAACAAATTTTTTTCTTAATCTACTTTACACCCAAAATCTTGATTTATCAGTTAGAAAAATGGATCTAAATTAAATACCATTCCGATTATTACTCGTGCGTGCAAAATGAAATCTGTAAATTCGTTAACGTGGTTAAAAACTTTCACATGTTTCTGGATCTTATCAACGCTAACCTAATGCCTTAGAACTTTTAACATAGAATTTTAAAATGCTCCCACTACTTTTGGATGTTGTACTTGCAACCTTAATCAAAATGATTGATAATGTAGCCATATTATGTCAGTTTAAAAAAAATTTAAACATTTTTAACCTTTATTTTATTTATTATGAAAAATTTTTTTCGTAATAACGAAATTAAACATATAAATGATATAAATCCTATTTTTCCCATGTAAATAAAATATTTAAATAAGGAAAAAATTTAAGTGCATTCCATGTGCACGTAATTCATTTCTTGCATGAGGAGTAACAAAATTACACAAAGAATTCCCATTCTACTATACCTGGAAAATCAAGTAATATTTTTTAATTATATTTTATGTATAATTAATGGTGACTTTTCCTTTTTTAAACACAATAATACAAAATTGATGCAATTTTATGAATAATCTCATTATGATAAACTTTGTGTTAATTCCATAAGCAAATATTATTGAGATTTCAAATATCGATTTTTATAAAATAATAAGTTCTTGTTATAAATCATTGAATAAGTATCAAAAATTTCTTTCACTGATATTTTAAATTAAATAGGTAACCACTTTACTCGTTTATTTTTTTTGTAATATTAATCAATATTAAATATTTGGAACGATACATTTTAAAGTGACAAACATAATATGAAATTATCATATTGGTAGGGCTTTTATTGAATGAATTTCAAAACAATATTTATAAAAAAGTTCTTTTATTTTTCGTTACAAGAAATTGTTTTGAAATTTAAGAACTAGAAGATTTTTAAAAATATGTATTTAGATTCATTATGTAACACAAATAAATTAAGAATTCTTAATTAGTCTAACTTAAGTAAATAGTGACTAGAAATTATAATAATATCAGTAGTAATTAAAGCATTTCAAAATTGAGAAAAAAGTCTTTATGCATCTAAAATAATGAATCAAAATTTATGCTATAAGATGTGTACTAATTAACTACTAAGATGTGTACTAATTAACTACTTTTTTAAATTTATTCAATGTAAGTACGGAATAAAAAAATAAAATTTTATCAAATGATCTACATGTGATGTTTTAATAAACAATGCTGTTGGATTATTAGATACAATTAATAAGTATTTTTATGGATTGAATTAAATTTTTCTATTATTTCAAGTAATTATTCAAAGTTACGTTTTCAGTGATTTAAAACATAAAATTTATGTTAAACCTATTCTTTTTCCCTGAATAATTTACTGTATTTCACAGCTCTTATGCAAAAAATATATTTTCCTTGTTACAAAAATTAATAATAAAAAAATAAATAATAAATTGTAATAAAAGTAAATCAATTTTAATGACATATATTTTTTAGCCAAAATAGAAAGTATGTTAGCGTAAAAATGTAAGACAATTATTTAAATAATAATACTTAAACATAAGGTCATTATCTTTTAAGTAAATGAAAATTATAAAAGGCCCTAATTTATGTTTTACAGATTTCATTTTGTATTAACAAAGATCATATAATCAGGTTCTTAACAATGTCCATATATCACATACTGCTAATTTCACACATAAGAAGATCACTATTCTAACTTAGTCTGGTTATAAAATACTAATTACAAATGGTGAAATAATAGTTATGGTTTTTGAATAATTCCGAAATTACACATATTATTATATAATTTTTTAAATAAATTATTGTGATTGATATAACAATTGTTTTTTTAATTCCACATTGTAAAGAACATCTTATAAGTTAGTCAAAAAGATAGTGCCATGGCGTTTGTTATGTTGGAAAAACTTTTTGAATTTTGACTTCTATTTTATCTGAGGATAATCAAAAGGATTCTGAGGGAAGAGCCGTACATTTCAAACTATAGTGACAGTGTAAATTGGCTTCTGATTTTTAGTTCATGAAAGACTTTTAAGAAAAAAAATTACTCTATTTTTATTTTTATTCTAATTTTTTTTCTAATATATACTAGAAAAATATTTAAATTAAATAATACAGAGTTCAATTATTATATTTTTTAAAGAACTGATGTTGTTAGTTGGATTTCATTCGACTTAAATACAAAAAGTTGTGTCAAATTAAAATGTAAATTATATTAGTTTTGGAAAAAATTTACTTAATTATAAATGTAGTTAATATAAATTTACTTAATACAAATTTAAATTTACTTGCTATAAATATATATAGCATGTAAATTTAAATTTATATTTTACTTGTTAGATATATTCATAAAATTTATATTTATATTTTTAAAAATATATTTCGAAATTTATTACGCACACAAATATTGTTTAGAAGACTAAAGGTTTACATTCCCTAAGAATATGCAATTTTTATGAAAAATTAATTACAAAAGTTAAGAATTTCTTTTCAAACTTATGCAGTGATCTATTTAATAAGAAAATATGAAGATTCAAATATTGAAGTATAATTGAAAAGATTTACGAAAATTTAAGTGCTTTTATAAATTTCCCATGCAAAAGTATCAATTGGAAGATATTAAAAATTAATTGGAATTATGATTTTTAAAAACTTTTTTTATTTATTTATTCTACATGAGATCTATTGAGAATGATTAGAGAAGAAATTCCATGTTAGTTTAAATAATGTTCCTAAGTCATTTAGATTTGATTCCAGATCAACTGAATTAGAAAATGAAATGTCAATTACTATATGTAGTGGTCAAAATTGATTTCAATTTATGCAAAAATGATGATCTACGGGAAAGAGGTTTTTATATTATATGTAGATCACATTTTATATATCAGTGTTAAACACTATTTTCAAACTGAGTATAGAAAACTTATTTCTTGCAAATCATTGGAAAAAAATAAATTTCAATAAAATTTGAAGTAAATATTTTATTAAATAATGCAAAAAATGATGCAAAAAATTTTATATACCTACATTTCTTCAATAAAATACCCAACAATAGACCCTTTGGTTTATAAATTTTAAACTATGCGAAAATAAAGTGAACTCCTATTCAAGAGGAAAAAAGTTTAGAAACCAATATACTCCAAGAAAGAAAACTTTACTCCTGAGGCGATTCTAATCGATTACTTGGTACACGTAACACAGTCTTATATGACTCAAGCAAAAATAGAAATTCCCATATCGCATGAGTCGTTGGTTCTTAGTATGAAATATTTCCCTTCACATATCTTGAAAAAGCTCGTTATTTTTATCGCGTTGATTAGAGCCCTAAACTCATTCCTCCCCCCATTTTCTAATAGCTCTCAAGTATGGGAAAATTTCCTACTTTTCGTCATACAGTTCCTCTTTCTTGGTACATTGCTTGTTTACTTCTTTAAACGGCTCATTTTTCCAAAATAAATAAGTGATAGAATTACTTGTGTAATAAAGATGGAGGTCTCAGATTTCCTTGTAGAAAGAATCAGAATCAAAAACTATTTATAAATTAAATCAGAAAAATTTGGAGTCTACCAAATAATTGAATATTTTCAAACAGGTGAAAAATTTGCTTTGGGATATTTTAATAAAATCATGAATTTTATATTAATATTTGCTAAAATATTAAAAGCTAACACATTAAAAGCAAAAATATAATTTTAAGTAAAATTTTTTAAACAAAAGTTTTTTACCAAATCTTTTTGAAGATGATAGTGAAAGTTCAGAACTTTCATTAGAAAATGAAGAAAATGATGAATGTGAATAATATTTATGTTTATTTCCTATTTTACGTACAATAGAAATACAGTTTGAAACTCTTCATTCCAAAACAATAATACTGTTTCAGCAAAGTAGGAATTCCACTTTGTTGAGAAACCAATAATTTTCTAAACTATATTAATATGTGAAATGGCAATAGAAGCATTGAGAGAAAATTTAAACACTACCTCAAAACATAAAATACAAATGGAATTTCCTTGTTATCTCTAAATGGGGAGTAAATGTGAGATTTCAAAATTCAACAAATACTATAAAATACCATATTTACGTATTCTTCTCAAATTTCTATTTCTTTAATGTTAACAATATTATAATTAATTTAATACTTACTCTTTTAATACCATTTCTTTTTAAATTAATCACATATTACCACTTTTACCTACATCATATATTTTATGAAAAATATTGGAATTTTCATGTTATATATTTGATTACATTTATGATTAACTTTTTACCGTTGATCTCACCTCATTTAAATATATTTATTTGATATAATATAAATTTTATAAACATTAATTTTGTTTAATTTTATCAATCATGACCAAACAGAAAATTCTATCTTATAATGACCAAATATTATAAATTTATAGTTACCTTTTCCATTTTTTTTCTCTTTCCAAATTATTCTCCTTATAAACAGATTTTAATTTAAACTTATTGTTTCGTTATTGAATAAGAATGTTGAATAAAGAAAATGTATTTGAAGCATAAAACATCAAAAGCAATTTTTATAGAATATGTGTCTTCTCATAAGCTTATTGTAGCGAGGTTCAAAATGCTATAGATAGGATTAAGTTCTTAAAATAAGATATATCCTGATTCCTAAAATGATAGCTGTTTTAAGTTAAGTTACTTTTTTTTTTCCTAATTAGAATCATATAACATTCCAATATATTATGAACTTTAATCACTGCTTATTGATGCGTTATTAAATTAAGTTCATGAAATCGCATAACTAAAAAAGCATGATTAATAATTTTCGATTAAAAGATGACTAATATTTTAATGGTAAGTAGTTTATGTCAGTGTTTCTCAACTGAATTTACTCCAAGGACCGGTAAAATATTTCAGTACGTTCGCGCGGTTCGGTAATATTAATAATTCGACCCAATGCACAACTTTTCACAAAGATAAATCATGAAGACATGCATAATTTTTAAAGCATTTTGTTTGTTATAATTTACATTTGTATATCCAACTTACTTATAATATTGCATCGAGAATAAAAGCACCAAAACGTAATAAAAACTCCGAACTTATATATATAC